>PVIU01009223.1:0-43599 GCA_004026605.1 Ondatra zibethicus
AGCCAAAACAATCCTGGGCAACAAAAGAACTTCTGGAGGCATCACAATCCCTGACTTCAAACTCTACTACAGAGCTACAGTACTGAAAACAGCCTGGTACTGGCATAAGAACAGACAGGAGGACCAATGGAACCAAATAGAAGACCCGGATATCAATCCACACATCTTCGAACACCTGATATTTGATAAAGAAGCAAAATATATCAAATGGAAAAAAAGCATATTCAACAAGTTGTGCTGGCATAACTGGATATCAACATGTAGAAAAATGAAAATAAAGACCCATATTTATCACCATGCACAAAACTCAAGTCCAAATGGATCAAAGACCTCAACATAAAGCCAGCCACACTGAACCTTATAGAAGAGAAAGTGGGAAATACACTTGAACGCATGGGCACAGGGAACCACTTCCTAAATAGAACCCCAGCTGTAGCATGTCGTGTCGGCCAGCAAGAGATGACTACAACAGGATTCTTCTCAGAACACACTTTATTGGGACACACACTTTAGAAATGAGAGAGGCAAAAGGACTACGATCCCCTGCGCAGCTTGCTTATAAGCAGTGCCGAACAAAGCCCTGATGTGTCATCGCCCGATAGGCTCAAGTCAGTATGGTGCGGTCGTATGATGACTGGATTGGTCAAGTCATACGATGCATTTCATAGGAAAGCGCATGCGCAGAAGTTGTTTACTAAGTCAGGAAAAGTACAGCAAATGGTGCTTTGGCTCTAAGCCAGCGTGCTCGTAACATGGAGGCGCCATGGCGCCCTACACCTAGCAGCACAGACACTGAGAGAAACAATTAATAAATGGAACCTCCTGAAACTGAAAAGCTTCTGAAAAGCAAAGGACATGATCAACAAGACAAAACGCCAGCCTACAGAATGGGAAAAGATCTTCACTAACCCCACATCAGAGAGAGGTCTGATCTCCAAAATATACAAAGAACTCAAGAAATTGGACACCAAAAAATCACATAATCCAATAAAAAAAATGGAATACAGACCTAAACAGAGAACTCTCAACAGAGGAATCTAAAATGGTTGAAAGACACTTAAGGAAATGTTCAACATCCTTAGTCATCAGAGAAATGCAAATCAAAACAACTCTGAGATTCCATCTTACACCTGTAAGAATGGCCAAAATCAAAAACACTGATGACAACTTACGCTGGAGAGGTTGTGGGGAAAAGGGAACACTTCTGCATTGCTAGTGGGAATGCAAGCTGGTACAACCCCTATGTGGCATTTTCTCAGAAAATTAGGAAACAACCTTCCTCAAGACCCAGTAATACCACTTTTTGGTATAGATCCAAAGGATGCTCAATCGTGCCACAAGGACATGTGCTCAACTATGTTCATCCCAACTCTGTTTGTCATAGCCAGAACATGAAAACAACCTAAATGCCCCTTGATTGAAGAATGGATGAGAAAAATGTGGTACATTTACACAGCAGAAAAAAATAACAACAGCTTGAATTTTGCGGGAAAATTGATGGAGCTAGAAAACGTTATTTTGAGTGAGGTAACCCAGACACATAAAGACAATTATCACATGTACTCACTCATAGGTGGTTTTTAAACATAAAGCAAAGAAAGCCAGCCTACAAACTACAATCACAGAGAACTTAGACAACAATATGGACACTAAGAGAGACTTACATAGATCTAATCTACATGGGAAGTAGAAAAAGACAAGATCTCCTGAGCAAATTGGGAGCATGGGGACCTTGGGGAAGGGCTGAAGGAGAAGGGGAGGAGCAGAGAGGGGAGCAAAGAAAAATGTAGAGCTCAATAAATATAATGGAAAAATAAAAAGGACTAGAAATTTGCATTACATTTATAAATGAGCGGCATAGTTACAAAACCTTAAAGAAGAGTCAAAATACAGCCAAAGGACTATGAGATTAATGGCAATAGAATAGTCCCTTTATTTTGTTTTTCCTCTGTCCCACACCAGGTGACTCTTCTGACATGAGACAGAGATTTTGCATTTTTTAAAACAAATTACTTGGATTTAGAGAAGGAAAAAAAATCATACTCCACCTCCAAAGCCAGCTTTAATTTTTAATTAAATTGGGACTACAAAAAGACCATTTCCCTAATATGTCTGTAGATAACAGTAGAAACAAACATTTGAGAATATTTATAAAATTTTATCCTGTTGAAAGTGTGCTATACTATTATGCCAATTTACTCTTTTTCTTGGGACATTTCCTCTTAATGATTTATCCTTCTTTCAATGTTTCATTTGTCCAATAGTCTTCAGATTTCTTAGTTGTATACTTTTATTCTTCCAGAAAGACAAAGACAAAACCCTGCCCCAACACTAACTTTGGGGAGTTTCTCTTTTTGTCAAGTTATATCTAATCAAATGTAAGGCATTTGTTAGTCTTCGAAATTAGTTTAAATTGAATGACCATGCTGTTTGATGAACTATTGCCTCTCCTAGCCAAGAGGTCACTCTTGTTTGAATCTAATCTTTATCAATCTTGCTGGTGTCCATACCTTTTTTTCTCCCTTGGAAACAAAGGCAAAACCTCTTCTCCAATATAACACATATCCTGGTTTCCATTCTGAGGTCAATACAATCTTTAAAGTATACTGGTTGATTTAATTCAGTAGTTTTTAAATACTATCCAATGTCTCTCTGCAGCTGTCATTCTTTTATCAATAGCATTTAAAAATTTAAAGTTAATAAAGCATTGTATAATCTATCTCTTGGGAGTCTTTATTACCCATATCTGTTTATTAAGCATAAAGTGAAATTAGATCTTTGTATAACTGCTTGTCCTGTAGGATATGCTTTATGTTATAATATGCAAAATACTGTTTCACTACTAGGAATATAAGCTGGAGCGTTGTTCATCTTAATTTGTGCAGGTATTTTTCCCATAATGACCTTAACTGGTGGTCTTTCTTGCATGGTAACTGGATAAGCTAAGATGGGTTTTCTAATAACCTTGGGCTCTTTCTCTTCAGTTTCAACATGCATGGTGCAGTAGGTTCTAGTCTAAACTCCGCTGTCTCTGTCAGTGCTATTCTTAGTTTCAATAGTAGGTTTTCTGAAGCTTGTATCTTATCAGTCAATTTTTTATATTTGGCACAAATATCAACCCCCCCTTTTAGGTTTTTCAAGACAGGGTTTCTCTGTATAACAGCCCTGGCTGTCCTGGAACTGACTCTGTAGACCAGGCTGACCTCCATCTCAGAGATCTGTCTGTTTCTGCCTCCTGAGTGCTGGGATTAAAGGCATGTTCCACCTAACTCTAGGCTTTGGTTCTTTACAAAGGGTTCCATGCCCAGTTGATTGTACAGTCAATAAATCTGTATGTTTGCCTGCCCTAAATCACCTTTATGCTAAATTAGTGTTCAGGATCAGACTGAGATGCTCAAAGGGTTTTATTTTTTCTTAGAATGTATTTAATTAAAACCCCAAGAAAGCATCACAGTCTTTAAAAAGCCAAGCAAACTCTGTCTTCCTCCCTGAGGTACCTGGAGGGCCTGAGATGGCTTACACACTTAAGGTCAAAAGTCAGGTGCTTGCCAGGCTTCAAGCTTTTATACTACCCCGTCACCTTTTCTTGCTGGGGATGGAACCAAGGTCTTCTGCATGCTTTGCAAATGCTCTACCACTCAGCTATGTCTCCTGCCCTCCAAGAGGGTTTCAGAGGTCAGGGCCTCAGACCTGCTCCTCTGCAAAGGGGTTGGAAAAGGAGAAGGGCTTGTCCAAGGCCAACATAGGTGGCAGAAGCAGGCCCTATCTAGGTCCTCTTGTAACCAGCCTGGCAGAAATAAAGACACTCTAAAGAGACATTTTTTTTTCTGGAGACAGAGTTTCTCTGTGTGACAGCTCTAGCTGTCCTGGAGCTAGCTCTGTAGACCAGGCTGGCCTCGAACTCACTGAGATTTGCCTGCCTCTGCCTCCCAAGTGCTGGGATTAAAGGCGTGCACCACCACTGCCAGGCTCTAAAGAGACACTTAGACTGTCAATCAGACTGTTAAGAAAATGGACCCCAAAGAAATAGAGATTACCACAGATATCTCATCCTGGGAGAAGGAAAATGCACCAACAAGAGGGGGCAGAGGGGGCCTTGTCTCTTAGAAAGGGATTTCTTTTTTTCTTTTTTAGTTTTAGGGTTTTTTTTTTTTTTGAGTTAATGTCTTATTGTATAGACCTGGCTAGCTTAGAAGTCACCATGTAGGCTGGATGTGAACTCACAACGATCCACCTACCTCTGATTTCTTGAAAGAGTTTTAAAACAGTGTTGGGTCAGTGGTGGGCACACCTTGACCAGGACTGCTTAGATAAGCACATCCTTAGCCCTCTAGTTTTTGATCTTAGTTTAGGATTCCGAAGGCAGACTTGGGTTCAATGGACCTCTTTGTCTCTCTTCCCAAAGCGACCACATTGAAGAAAATTTCCTTTTTCTGCTTTTAACTTTTAATTTGGTTCTTTCGATTGGTTTATTGAGGACGGACCTGACTTGGGAAGTAGGTTGTGATCTCGCCAAACTCAATAACACTCTCATTCTCAATCTAGGCCCACACACTCCATCAGAGACCCCAGGATTGTGCCAAGTCTATCACACTGCTCCATGGAATTTTCCCGGCCACACTGTTCTCAGGCATGACCCTGCCGGTCAGAAGTGCTGGGTGGTCAGGAGTCAGGCAGCTCTCCGACGCCACCGCTTGGCCATCCCAGTGCACTGCAATAGCATAGACTGAGCAGGCCTCTGTCTGTCCCCGGGAGAAGTCACCTCCCGGCTCCGTCTAGACTGGCCTAAGGCCCCGCCTCCTTCCCGCCAGGCGCTCCTCCGCCCCAGGCTCGCCTATGGTCCGGCCCCTACCACGCCTCTGGCCCCGCCCTAACCTTAGGCCCGCCCCCACCCAGGCCCCGCCTTCGCCTCCCAGCCGCTGCGTTCCTCCCACTGAACTGCGGGACTGAGCCAAGCGGGCCAGGCTAGGCTGGCGACGCTGCCCGCCGCCAGGCTGGCAAGGGCCGCGGGCGCCGCGCTCGGGGCTCCAGAAGCCGCCGATGGGAAGCGGCGCTCAAAAGGGCGAGAGACGAAGCCGCGGCCACCGATAACGCCGCGGCCACCATGGGGAACAAGCAGACCATCTTCACTGAAGAGCAGCTGGACAACTACCAGGTGAGCCAGGCGCGTCGCGGCCCCTGTAGTCCTCCCCCGAGGCCTCGCGAAGGCGGAGTCACTAAGGTTCAAACCGTGCCGCTGCCTTCGGCGCGCAGCGTCACCTTGGGTGGATGACTTCCCCGCGATGAGCCTCAGTTTCCCAGGCCGGGAAATGAGAGCATTCCAATTAGAGGATTCTGTTAAATGCGCCTCACCCACTTCTCTCCCTCATTAACCTTCTCTCCTACTCTCTCAGGCTGGACTCCAGCGATTCCTCCCAGCAAACGGGGCATGACCCCCATTCCAGAAAGGTCGTAGAGTAGGGGAAGGACAAGAGGCCCCAAATGCAGTTACAGGTTGGGGTGTGTTGTTTATCTGTTGGGTTTTTTCTATGGCTTTAGCATGGAAATAACTGGAGGAAGGAATCTACCTAGCCGTATCTCTCAACTTACTTTGTGCTCCCAGTAGCCATTCTTACTCCAGATTCTGCCAGGTTCAGAGCTAGTTATTCATATGGTGATCCCAAAGCCCCCAGCCGTGTGAAGACTTTTCTTTGGTATATGAGGAAGGCTTATCCCCTGACTGGTCCATAGTCTTACCCACCTGCCTAGTTCACCTCGGCTGCGGTAGTCGCCCCTCCCCCTCCACACCCTGAACTCCATCTGCCTTAGTTTCCCCACTAGCCAGGTTCAGGCAGTTTCCTTGGCATGAGATGCCTTTCTCACGTCTCTAAGTAGTGCCTCCCATCTTTCAAGGCCCCACTGTGAAGGCTCTGTCTACTCTAAACAGATTGGGTAGGACTGTTTCCTCATGGGTATTCATTCATACCTTAGATGTCTGTAACTGTCATGAATATTCAATTAGTAAGAAGAACTTACCTCCAGTGCCACCCAAGTGATAGACTATATATTGAAGAAGAGCCCTACTGGACAGGGGAGGACAATAGGAAGGGAACTCTCACTTTGACTGGAAGGTCCAGAAGTGTGCAGAGCTTGCACAGGACTTGGGAAATGAGGATTTTGCCCAGCAACTTCTAGGAGGCATCATTCTAGGTGGAGGCAGATGCGGACAAGCAGCTGAAACCAGAAAAGGGTGGCCTGGTGACGGTGGGGAGCCTGCATCTCCACTCAGACCAGCCTGGCATTGGGTTACTAGTCAGACCCTGTCCAGTGTTGAGTTCTGATCCTTTGCTAGACCCTGCCAGAGAAACGAGAACCATGAAACACAAGAGCCCCACATCTCCTTGCTTCTGGCTCTCTAGGATAGCCAACCAGGGCTGGGTGGGGGCATCGGAGTTCCAGTTCCCTTCCAAGTAACCCTGGGTTTCCTGGAACTTCACAGCCGCACCATCTTCCCTTTCCCAAGCAAGATGCCCTGCTCTCTGCTCTTCAGATGCCCTTGACTCCCAGAGTTTAGGCTGCTGCCCAGGCCCTTATGTGTACGGCACCCGCCCCTCCCCCCGCACACATCGGGCCCACTGCACGCCTCCAGTCACTCCAGCTCTTTGCTGTCTTCAGCCTGTGTTTTCAGTTAAGAACAAGCCTGCTTTGCCTGTCACCTTGAGAACCCCTGCTCCGTCTCAAGAGCTAGACCCTGGCCAGCCCTCTGATGCCTCCTGGAGACCGAGGTCTAGCTGGAGTTTCCTCCCCAGCCTTGGGTCCTTGACTCCAGCCACAGTCCTTGTCTTCTGCCCATCTTTTCTTCTTTCTCCCCTTCTGTTGTCCCCCACTTTCTTCTCCCTCCTCCCTTCATCTTTCTTTCAAGAGACAGCATAGACCTCACTATGAAAATCATGGACAGAGTTGGATTGGCTCTGTACTAGCCGGGCCCCCATAGGAAACCCTAAGAAGCCATTCAGTGGACCTGGATGAATGTTCCAACATAAACATTATGTCCAGCTCTAGCAGGGACCTTTCTAAAACACAGGTATAGCCACCTCTCTCCAGGTAATTCTGGTGACTTGGGATGATGAACCCAGGGCTCAGCCTAGCCTGGTCTGGGTTCAGCTGGTCTCCAACCTCGCCTCAGGCACTCTGCAGGGAGGGCTTCAAGTCAAGCTGATGCTATCCTCCTAGCTCCTCACCAGCAGTCTGTGTAGGCCTCACATCTTCAGGGAGGGTTCCTTGACATCACCCTGGTCCACTCACCTGGGAGTACTCAGCAGGCCTATGACACACGTACCTCTCCAGTCCTTTCTCTGGCCACTGAATAATTCCTACCGGGTAACGTTGCTGTGTACACTCCTCTCTTCCCGTGAAGCCTTGTCTAGGCACAGAAGTGGCTTAAGGAAGGAAGGAAAGAATAAACAAACGCAGATACGACACACAGTTCTAGGAGGGCAAAGAACTCCACATAGGGATTCTGAAGTCCTGGGTTCAAGCTGTAGTTGGACAGCTGAGCCTATGGGAGGGAAGAAGTTGGTGTTCTCTTCTGGTGGGAATCCTTACTAATCCAGCTATGCTTATGTCACAGGGTCATTATGGGGATCAGCTAAGATCATTCTGGAGCCTGACTTCCAGCGTGTGGTGATTGGTAGGACTCTTCCCAGGCTGAGCTGGCAGAGCCAGAGAGGAGCAACCTCTCCTTCGGACGGGACAGAGAGCACCTTGGCTCCTGACCACTACTGTAGGCAGGCCAGGTAGAGAGGAAGCAGATGCTAGACAGCTCTTGAGTAGAGAGGGAAAAGGAGGAGGTTGGAAGTGCTGGAGAGAACGGGGGGGGGTGGGAGGTGGCACATAGGTTTGGAGGCAAAATTAAGTCTTGATGGAGATGATTTCCAGGCTTCTACTATAACTACAGTTCCCAGCCTGGCCTGCCAGGTGCTTCCAGAATCCTAAGACTTCAGTTATCCCAGTCCAGGCCCCCAAGACACAGTTTTCAGATCTGTAAAATTGGGAGATGATGGTTGTCTCAGGGTAGTGCTAAAGGTGAGATGAAATTGGCAATTTAGAGTCCCTTATGCAAGGTACCTGGTAACTGTGTGCGGGCTGTGAGGTGGTTCTCAGCCTGGGCTATACTTTAGAACCACTGAGTGGCTAGGGATGAATGGGAGCCCTGGGGGATAGGACCTAAGGCTTTCTGTATACTGGCACTCTACCATTGATCTATACCCCCACCCTTAGTCTTTTCACTTTTAGCATCTTTAGAAACTAAGTTGCCCCAGGCTGGTCTTAAACTTACTCTGTAGTCCAGGCAGGTCTTGAACTTGTGATCCTCTTTTCTTAGCCTTCTAAGTAGTTGGTATTACAGGCCTGTTTGGAAGGATCGAGTGGCTTGGAAGATCACTGATGCCTGGGAGGACCCAGGGACTTCCCAGTTCCTTGGTTTGAGCGGTGACAAGGTCCAGGTATTTTAAACTGCTCCCAGGTGGCAGTGTTCTGGTAAAGAATTCTCTTGCTAGTAGGATCATTACCACTGGGAGGGCTTTTAAAGTACACATTACCACCCACGTTTTTTGACTCAGGAGTTTGGCCCAAGCATCTAGAGATCTACCATATTCCCAGGAGGCTACTGCCAGGGCGCCGTTCCTTAAAGATCAGTGCCAGGAAGGTGAATCTAATTGTGCTAAGGCGGTCAGGATGCATGGAAACTTTCACACCTTCTACCAGCAGTGCTCTTGAAGGGTCTGTATATTTTCTTTCTGACTTGGGTATATGTAGGAAGAGCAGACACTGGGGCTGAGACTCCCTCTCCCCTCTTCTTGTTCTGCGACAAGCACTTCCAGGTTAGTTAGCAGAGCCCTGGTCCTTCAGAAGGCGGAGCTCGTCCTCTAGATAGGGCATCTGTTCCTGAAGGCTCAACTAGGTTGTCTATGCTGCCTGCTCCTGGTCTCTGAGAACAACCAAGGGACCAGCCCATAAGCCCTCAGCCTGCCTGAGTCTTGGTCCTGTTAGACAGGGCGTTTTCTGTCTGCATGGGGCTGCTGCTTCCCAACCTGAGCCTTTCCTGACCCCTACAGAGGCGCCATTGCCAAAAGCAAAGCTGAGCCCTCCAAGGGAAACCCGAGTTTCCAAGATGGGCACGGCAGCATGGATTCCTCTGTCTCCTAGTAGTCAGCAGGTGGCACAGAAAGAGATTCGCTGGGCTTCATGGGAACCTGGAAATTCCACCCACCTTCCTCTTTGCCTCTACATAGGCAGCAAGGAAAACCCTAGTGTCGTTCACATCGTGTGGACATCCTCTTTGGCCCACCACAATGTGCAATCCAAGCGGCCTGGTGTCTAGCCACTCCAGGTCTTCCAGAGCCAGCCTGGCTGTCGGTACGCCTGGGCTGTGTCCATTCGCCCCCTCATCAGTGCAGCTCTGCTTAGCATAAGGCCCCAAGAGGCCCTGTGGGCTCTGGGCTCTGCTGAGTCTGAGGCCTTCTTCCTTCACGCTACAGCAGTGGGCAAAGGCAGAGGAGGCAGCCAGCAGGAGATACATGAAAAAGCTCGGCGTTGGTAGGCATTTTAAGTCCTTTTGGGTCACCTTCACTTCCTGCCACCTAGGCCTGGCGTAGTAACCATCATGTGAGACTCTCATCCAGACAGATAGATCCCTAAAGAGTCCAGATGCTACCTTTCCATCCCCTGCTTCTGGGGTCTACCCCTCACAATTCAGGGCCTCCATTTCTCTAAAGCCTCCTCAGTGTGATGTCCCTTGTTCCTTCAGCCTGAGGACACAGATCGTATATCTGGAACCGTAAGCCTCCAAACCCAAGACTGCTGCCCATGGCGACCCAGGCTGTCCACTGTATACTGCCTGCCCACATGAGGCCCTGTTCGCAGTTCCTACGGTGGTGTGCCAAGGCATCCTGTCGATCCACTCTTGAGTGGTCTCTAGAATTGTCTCTGGCTACCTCCCTGCTCTCCCACAGTGTAACCCCCTGACCTTCAAATCTACTGTGGCCACCTATGACTACATGTTCCTCTTTGCTGAGCACCCACAAGTGTGCCACCCAGCCCTACCCCACCTATGTATTTCTATCCTGGGCCCAGTTGGTGTGGGCAGAGGGTGGATCAAAAGCTTCTGGAGGCATTGTCTGGACCTACTGGAATTAGCTGTCACCTCTGGGGAGGGCCAAGAATGGAGTAGTAGACATTCTTCTTCCTTAGGTCCAGGGCTGTTGGATGGGACCCTGTAGCTGTAAGGTTCTAAGGGTCCACCATGTGTGTTTTCCCTCCACAGGACTGCACTTTCTTCAATAAGAAGGACATCCTCAAGTAAGTGTGGCTTCTTGTCTACATCCCTAGGACTAGGGCTATGGTAAGGGTGGGGTTGTGGACCCCTCGGGGGGGGGGGGCTGAGCAGGAGCTGAGGAAGAATGTGGGACCTGAGTTCAGGAAGGCCTCAGGCACACATCAGGAATACTGTTTAGACTGAGGAGGCCTCACTGCTCCCTGGGCATGTATCCTTCTGGGAATGGGGCATCTGCTACATTCTGAACTCTGAGATAAAGTGTTTGAGGCACAGTCTCATTCAGTCCTCACTAGAACCTTGTAACAGAATCCTGCTCACCCCTTTTACATACAGGACTTTGAAACTTGACCCAAGTCGCAAAGCCAGGGTCTGGAGAAGTGGCCTTCTAACTCTAGGTCCCTGGCTATTTTTTTTCCCTTTTGGGGTCTGCTACCACAGGGGACACCTTTGTCTTTTAAGATAGGTGCTCTAATACTCCTCTGTCTCAATGGCTGCCATTCCTGGGATGTCCAAAAGCCAAAGACATGCCTACTACCCCTGAGCTGCTTACCAGGGGTCTCCAGGACAGCCCTTCTCCTTGTGGGTTAAGGAGGGGGTCCTGGACAGGAGAGACAGCAGTGTTGGCAGTCTCAGACCAGTGAGCAGGCAGTACAGGATGCTAGGAAACCTGCCGCCCTCGCTGGCCCCTCTACCTAGGCTATCTGGTGTCACTAAAAGCCAGCAAAGTCTCAGGATCAGTTTCCCTGGAGATCGATGCTCAGGCTGGGGCTAGAGCCTGGTGTAGCCTCCCCAGAGAGCTGTGTTGTCATTTGTCGTTATCCTGACTGACCACATTGTGTGGACAGTGTTCCTCCTCCAGCCTACCGTTTTGTCTTGTTACTTGAGTGGGCAGAGGATACCCTATTTTCACTTCCTGGGGGAATGCAGAGCCCCCAGACTTGCTCTCAGGCCTGGCTCTCCTTCCACATGCCCAACACTGGGGTCCTATGGCCTCAGTGAGGTTTGTCCCCCCTGGAACCTCACTTTCTGGCATGCTGGTACCACTATCAAGGGGCAGTAATCCAAGGTGTGTCAGCTGACTCCTGGAACTCTCCTGTTGAGAGGCTTTCTGGGGCTGACTCTGTCCCCCCAGAGTTGTCAACACATGTCCTCTTTTCCGTCTTACTGTATTAACCCTCTGTTATGTGTACTCCAACCTCCTCAGCATCTCTCCCTGCTGTATGGATGCGGAGTCTGAGCTGCTTGTAATCCGAGGCTCACACTATTTCTATTCTGGTCTAATTCCTTGCCACTCCAGCACTTAACAATGTTCTTAAGCCAGCCCAAGCTCTGTAACGAGGCTGGGCAACTGGCTTCCCCAGAGAATTCAGGTGTGGTGCCTGTTAGCCACCCATGAGTGTGTAAGGGGTGTGGTAAGGGAAGGAAGACTGGCCACAGGAGGGCCATCCAGGCTGGCAAAATACAGAGACAAAGGCACAGGCCAGCAGTCCCTTTTACCCCCTACCATGCACTAATCCTGTTGGGTTCAGCAAGGTCTTAGGGAAGAATGGCTTAAGACCAGGCCAAGAATTGGAGCTGGTCTGACAGACCTTTGGGGGTGTCTCTGGCTCATTGGCAAATGAAGGGTTCTTGGGCAAAGGTTCCTGACTCCCCACAACCTTAGCTTTTTAATCTCCACACAAGAGAAAAGAGCAAACATCAGGTCCCCTCATGGGCCAAGGAACCTGCCAGGAAGCTGGACACCCTGCCTGAGCTTTTGCCTGTCTTGTTTTGAGGTGACACCTCCAGCAGAGGCTCATGTCACTGATCCCTACAGCCTTACCAGGTCAGCCTCTCTCCACTGCTCACATCTCAGTGAGGCCCAGAGAGGGCGAGGATCAATGACCACCCAGCTGTGTACAGCAGGCCAGTGGCAGAGCCCGGCTGGCCAGACCCTGCCTCCACTGGCCTGCCCTCCCAGGGCTTGGATGCAGCCTCCTCCTTTTCCACCCCCAGCTGCCTGTTTCCTCGGTAAGCTGCACCCTGAGTACTGACCAGATGGCAGGGAGGAAACCTGAGCAGGAGGTTCCTCTGTCAGTGGTTTGGATCACAGATAACCATGATCGGGCTCAACGGCTCCCTCTACCAATTATCCCAGTGGATCCTGTTACTCTCTACACACGACTCTTCCCTCCCAGCACTGAGGCCATGAGCAGCCTACCCCACCCATCCTCCCACCCCTTTCAGCCTCCATGCTTCCTGTGGGTCAGAGCTTAGATCTTCCATTGTCCTCAGTTACACTTCGTTCCTGAGCAAGTTGTCGGGAGTCCTTGTCCCTCAGTCAAAGACAAGCTTGTCCAGTTGACACCCCAAGGAACCTGCCAAGTGATTACTTTATTGCATTCTTTATTTTCTCAACTTTTTAAACATTTCTGTAATCTATTTTAATTACTTTTTATTTTTTTTTCCTATTATACATGAGGAGTCTAAAACTTAACTGGCTGCAGGGTCCGACCTGCACCATGAGCAAAGGAAGAGGGCGAGTCTCTGGGTCATTTCTGAGGAAATAGCTGCTCAAGCCCCAGCAGGACCAGCAATCAGATGTACAGTGTACAAATCTTTCAATTTGTAAATGTTGGCAAATAAATTTGAAAATTTAATTTAATCCTTTCTTTTCTAAAACTTTAATGTATTTAAAACCCCATGTGGAAGCCAGGCATTCATGTGGGCTATCAATTTCTGACTTTTCAGAAGAATTGGTCCTTCTCCCAATGATTTCAAATGCTGTGTATCATAGATTACGTCTCATTAATATTTGGGTTCCACTCTTCTGAGTCTGGCACCAATGTCTGCTTTTTATGTTCTTTTCGGGGGGGCAGGGCAGGAGGTAGGACGTTAAGACAGATCTTGCTATGTAGGGCTGGCTGGTTTCAAACTTTCACTGTTTCGTTCTGGTGTTTCCTTTTGGGTCCTGGGATGAAGGGTTGGCTTTTGCCTCTCCCTCTTCCTCTCCTCCCCTCCCCTCTCTTCCCCTCCCCTCCCCTCCCTTCTCTTCTCCTCCCCTCCTTCCTCCCCTTCTCCTCCTCCTCCTCCTTCTCTCTCTCTCTGTCTTTTTATTATTGTTATTATTTTGGTTTTGGGTGTTTGGTTGGAGTTTGTCCTTGTTGTTGTTGGTTGGTTAGTTGGATGTTGGTTTTGGGGACAGGGTCAGCCTGTACAGCTCAGGCTGGCCTCGAACTCAGAACCCTCCTCTTGCTTCAGCCTCCTTAGTGGTGGGGCTCTGTTAATTTCCTGAAGTCACCCAGTGGCTTCACATTTGGTTCCATGCAGCTAGAGTGACACAGTTGTCATTTCTGGTCCTGGCTATTATGATGGCACATATACAAATCTTTTTAATTCAGTGGGGGAGGGGGGTGACAGAGATGTAGATCTTTCTCTTCCTCTCTCCCTCCCTATTTCCCTTTCTTCCTTCCTTCGTTCCTTTCTTCCTTTCTTTCTTTTTTTTTTTTTTGGTGATTTTCCTCCCACAGTGATTTGGACTTTCAAATTCTCTGTGGCATTCCTTAAAAATTTCCATCATTGTTTTGGTTGTTTTACTTTTTAAGTTTTTAAAAGGTTTATTTCATGTGAATTAAGTGCTTTGTCTACATGTATGTATATGTAGCACATGGCTGCCTGGTGCCTGCAGGCATCAAAAGAGGGTTTTGGATCTCTGGAGCTGGAATCACGGGTGGTTGTGAGCCACAGTGTGGGTGCTGAGAACTGAACCCAGGCCCTCTGCAAAAGCAACAAGTGCTCTTAACTGCCGAACCATCTCTCCAGCCCCGATTTATTTTATTTTTTAATTATGTATGTTTGTGTGTGTCTGTGTAAGTACATGCCATGTGTATATGCCCGAGGTGTCAGATCCCCCTGTAGCTGAAGTCACGGGCTGCCTCATGTGTGTGCTGCCACGCTAACTCAGATCCCATGGAAGCAATACATCCTCTTGGCCTCAGGGTCATCTCTCCAGCCCCTAGTTGTTGTTTTTTACAACAGATCTGTATACCAGGGCAAAACTTGGCTCTTTTTTTTTTTTCGGGAAATGCTCCCCACCCTTTGGGAGTACCCATAGTCTGATCCCACACTCACCTCTTCTGAGGAGTGTCTGGCAGATAGACAAGAGTGTAGAAATAGCTACAGTTTGACACTAGGTGGTTTGTGTACATATGTATACTTGGGTGTGCATGGGTGCACATGTTTTTTGTTTGTTTGCTTCTTTGTTTTGAGACAGGGTTTCTCTGTGTAGCCCTGACTGTCCTGGAACTCGCTCTGTACACCAGGCTGGCCTCAAATTCAGAGATTCACCTGCCTCTGCCTCCTGAGTGCTAGGATTAAAGGTGTGTGCCACCACTGCCCAACTGTATGGGTACACATGTATGTGTGGGTGCATCTGTGTGTGCATGCATGTGGAGCCCAGAAAACAACCTCAGATGTTATTCTTCAAACACATCCACCTTTGTTTTGAGACAGAGTTTCTCATTGGCCTGGAGCTTACCAAGTGGACTGGGCTGGCTGGCCAGTCCTCGGCGATCTGCTTGTCTCCTACTCTCTAGCATTGGGATTACAGGTGTATATGCCAGGGATGGAGAGCTGCCTCAGAGGTTAAGAGCGCTTACTGTTTTGACAGAAGACCCAAGTGCAGTTTCCAGTGCCCCCATAGTGGCTCACAGCTGTCCCTAAGCATGTATGTGATATACGTACATAAATGTGGGCAAAACACGCATACATATAAGATAAAATAAATGAATATTTAAAACCTTAAATAAGCAAAATGTTAAGATTTTAAAAAACAAAATCCAATTTTTTTGTCACCATGCCTGAGCTTTTCTTTTTTTTTTAAGATTTATTTATTTATTATGCATACAGTGTTCTGCCTGCATGTATGCCTGCAGGCCAGAAGAGGGCGCCAAATCTCATTATAGAAATTGTGATCCACCATGTGGTTGCTGTGGCCTGTGTATCAAGGATAGTCTCTTTGGCCTACCAGATAGTTTTATAAATATTATAAATATTGACCTTGAAGTTTGTGGCTTCAGACAAATCTCTCAGTGCTCAGTTTGCTTAGCTACAAACTGAAGTCATAGTGTCGCCTGCACAGTGATGAGCAGGAGATTAAAGTAACTTGGGTCAAGTACAGTGCCTGGAATATAAAAAAACTCCTTTTAGAAAAGGACATTTATTTATGCACTCACGTGTGTGTGTGTGTGTGTGTGTGTGTGTGTGTGTGAGAGAGAGAGAGAGAGAGAGAGAGAGAGAGAGAGAGAGAGAGAGATTGTGCATGTAAAGGTCATAGGACATCTTGTAGGGGTTGGTTTTCCCCTTCCACCATGTGGGTCTCAGGGATCAAACTCAGGTTGGGTGTTGACAGAAAGCACCTTTACCTGATGAGGCATCTTGCAAGCACAGCTTAGAAGACCAAGTCAGGGCAGGTAGGGGAGTGGGAGGGAGGGGAGAGGTGAAGAGAGACAAGAAAGAGGGAGGTGGGAGACAGTTGCCCAGCTGGGGAGTGAGGAGGAAGTACTACTGTAGGGAAATAGTGGTGGTTCACGGATGCGTGTGTTGGAAACAAGTAGAGCTTGTCATCAGCATAGGGATTTGGGCAGGACCTGCTTGCTCTCCAAGCTATGCCCACTATGGGCAGAGCAGACAGCTTCCTATTGGTCCCTCACTTTGTTCTGGATGAGGACAGTTATTTCAAGCCTAGACCAGATGGCACTGGGTCACTGGGGCTCAGGGCTCGCAGCCTCTAGTGCTTTTCCTCTCCTCTCTCAAAGGCTCCACGCGCGGTTCTATGAGCTGGCCCCCAACCTCGTTCCGATGGACTACAGGAAAAGTCCCATCGTCCACGTGCCCATGAGCCTCATCATACAGATGCCGGAGCTCCGGGTATGTGAGAGGCCCCTGCTGGGGGGTTGGAGTGTGGGAAATCCACACCCAGGCCAGGAGTAGAGGCCTGGATCCAGACTGAAGCCTGGCTCTACCCACTGTGAATGTGTTGCCCCGAGTGGACTGCTGAAGCAGTTTCCCAATATGCACTTTGCATAAATTATGTAAAATTTGCATAAATTTGCACTTTGCATGAATTATGGAACCAGGTGGGGTCTTGGTAAGTGTACTGTGGATTTGTGGCTGCCCACTGCCCAGCCATTGGCCCGCACCCGTCTGCATGTCCCTACGTGGAGTAGCCTGAGCTGTACGTGGCAGCCCTTGGTTTGCTCTTTCAGATCATTTTTCTCTCTTCTTGTTTGGTCATGGATTCTTGGTCATCTCTAGTGGCACAACTCAGACCCAAACTTCCTGGAAGTCTTTTTAGAATGCTCATTTGGATTAGGGCCATGTGGGGTAGGCATGTGGGGTAGGCATGTGGGGTAGGCTCAGCCAGCTCCCAGGGAGGCTATCGTGCAGGTCCTCAGGCCACCTACACATTGAAGGTTTCTTGCTTTCTTCCCATGGGGTATAGAAAGGACACTCCCACAACACTGGGAATAATTCCACAGGGCTATGGGACTTGGCAGGCCTGGGATGGATGGCTTAAGGTAGGGTAAGAGAACTACATGGCGTCGCCTTGGGGCTGCATCCCAACTCTGTCCTGAGAGGTGGCGGGCGCAGGCTTGGCCCTGGAAAGCACTGCCTGTACTTGAGGGAGTGGGAGACCAGGCTGAGTGTCTTGGAGATTGTGAGGCACTGTAGGAACTGTATTTCTAGGCCTCTGATCTGGCTGAGCAGCTTGGTGGAAGGAACCGGAAGGCGTAGAGGCAGTGCTGGGATTGAGAACAAATGAGCGATGTGGCTGGCAGCATCAGCGCCACCTCTTGCTGCTCGTGTTGGTCCAATTATCTGACACGTTGGGGCCTTCCTTCCACCTCTCACCTGTCTGACCTGAATTAGCCTGATCCGAAGACTTCCTGGAGTGGTTGTCTTCTTTTGCTGGGGACACAACCCAGTTCGTGGAGGAAGGAACCTGTGTATGTGCCTCTGAAAGATGGGACAGTAGGCATGTAGGCGCTGCTCAGCTTGCTGAGCTCGTGTGTGGACCCCGTGTAGCATGAGAACATGCTTGCTGAGTCGGGTCCTGGATCAGTGCCTTACACACTCTAACTTGGCAACTCCTCCAACAACCTGTTAGGTAGCTGAGATTATTGCCTTGCTCTAGAGGCTACACATGCATATTGTCATAGGCTGCTTTCAGACTGATCCTCAGCCCCTGCCTCACCTACCTCAGTGATGGCTGTGCTTGTCTTCAGGAGAATCCCTTCAAGGAGAGGATTGTGGAGGCTTTCTCTGAGGATGGCGAGGGGAATCTCACCTTCAACGACTTTGTGGACATGTTCTCTGTGCTCTGTGAGTCGGCACCCCGAGAGCTCAAGGCAAATTATGCCTTCAAGATCTATGGTAAGGAGGGGCCGGCAGCAGGATGGAGCTGAAGTGCTGAAGGGACCATCATATGAGCCATTGGACCATCCAGTTATTGCAGGGTACACCATGGCTGCCCTCTGAAGAACATCTGCCTCAAGGGCACAAATCATGCCCGAGGTCGTCTTCAGAAAAAGGGAGAGACTTTTCCACCCTGGGTGGGCATAAGGATGGGGAACAGGGACTAGAGGACCAGAGGAAATTGGTCCCCTGGAGACAAGAGGACAGACACCCCAACAGAGTGCACAGTAAGGCTTGACAAGATGATGAAGGTTTGGGTTGTGGTGGGAGGGATCAGTGAGAGGATAGAGAAGTCAACTAGGCTGTAGGAGTCTGGGCCTAGTGCTCAGGACTAGGACACTGCAGGGTTCAGGCAGGGAAGGGCAGTTGTGTTCTACAAAGATCACTGGGAAAATTTTAATTGTAAACTAAAAATGTCAGGCTGAATCTGGGGGCCAGACAGAAGGTCTTCTGGGATGAGCCATTTGGGGAGGGAAATCCACAAGAGTCCCCCTCCCAGGCCACTAGGGGGCACTAGACACACAGACTTCTTCCATAGCTAATTGGAGGCTACCACACTGTGCCTGCGTCAAACCCTACTGAGTCGGATCACTGAGGCCTAAGGAGGGGTTTGAACTTTTACTGGACCAGATGAAAATACTACAAACCTTCCTGCACCTTTGAGAAGCTGGTGGATCTCAAAGCAGTAGGCCTGTCAAGGGCTGCCTATTAATTTTGTGATGACTTTAAAGGACTTTGGTTTAGACACACGGCGCAACACATTGCATGTGCATGTAAGAAAGCCAACCTTGCCTGTCCACCATCCATATATGTAGCTCTCAAATCTCACCCATTATCCCTCAGTCTTGGACCCCACAGTGCTGCCCCTGGTAAAGGTTGTTGTCTTCCTACAGGAAGACAGTGCAGAGCTCATGGAGGTCTCAGGTTCTTCCTGTTCAGTTAGCCTAGGACTCTCTGCCCACTATCCAGATGACGGCTTTTCCATGGAGCCTTCTGAAGGCCCTTCAGGAGCAGAGATAAATCCCACTTCATGCCCACTGTGGCGGCCTCCACAGGCAGGGGCAGAGGTGGGCAGCTCAGGTTACACTGAAGGGCTTCTGTTCTAAGTCGGGCTCTGGTCAGGGCTATGACCTCAGGGAGGTCCTTGTCCTCTCCAACTCAGTTTCTTCATCTGCAGAGTTTAAGTAAATGAGGAAGAGTGGCTCTCGTCTTCATCATTACCATTCACGCCAGTCTAGTGGGCAGCAGGCGTTCAGAGGGAGGGACCCTCTGTCTAGACAGTGATGCCTGAAGAAATTTGAAGGCCAAGTGGGTATTTGTTGGGAAGGCATTAGAGGCCCGAGAAGCCAAGTGCACAGAGCTGGCAGCTGTGCTGAGAGGGCGGGAGGAGTGGTAATCACAGTGAGCTTGCCCACGGCTCGGGCCCACAGAGCCACTGTGCTGTGTCTGGCGACACTGGTAGTACCCTTTGCCCAGGAGACCCAGCTCTGCCCTTTACTCTGTGCACGAAGACCTTTCCTGCCCTGGCCTCTCTCTAGGGCTGTGGTTCTCAACCTCCCTAATGTCGTGACCCTCTGTTGTGGTGACCCCCAACCATAAAATTATGTCATTGCTACCTCATAACTGTAATTTTGCTACTGTTATGAATTGTAACGTAAATAGCTGATATGTAGGATATCTGATATATGACCCCAAAAGGGGTCGTGGCCCACAGGTTGAGAACTGCTACTCTAGGGAGCTCCTGCATCTCCTGACTTACTTCTGTTTTTGTTTTTAATTGACAGATTAAGTTGTACATACTCACCATATACAACATGACATATGTGTTAATTAGTCATGTGTGTCTGGAAGCCTACCAGAGGTGATGAGGTGCCATTTAGAAAGTGTGGGTCTTAGAGTCAAATAGACCTGGTCAGAATCCTCGCTCCTTCCTGACCGGAGCTCTGACTTGGACTCAGGCACTTGGCCTCTCTGGGTCCTGGCTTCCTTGGCTCTAGGAGTCCACTGTGGGGTGAGGCCAGGAAGGCTTTTTTGCTTCAGTGGGAAGTTCTCAGGGTGCTTCAGATTTGGAACTGTTTGGGATGTGGCTGTGTGCACCCTCATTGTGGGGGTTTGTGGGTTCCCCAAGTGTTAACTTGTTCACTGTGGATGTTTAACGTATGTCTTGCGTGTGATCCTGTTGGTTTCAAGGGCCCCACTACTGTCTGAGTTCATAGAGCTACTCCGGGCACTTGAGAAGCTGGTGGAGAAATCAGTGTGGTCAGCTGGGAGGAAGGGGAAGTGATGGACAGGACACCCCTTTCCTCGAAGTCTCTGGAAGGGACTCAGCCCTGTCTTGACCGTCTCTGTTCACTCTGCCTAACCGCACAGACTTCAACACGGACAATTTCATCTGTAAGGAGGACTTAGAGCGCACGCTGGCCCGACTCACGAAGTCTGAGCTGGATGAGGATGAGGTGGTGCTCGTATGTGACAAAGTCATCGAGGAAGCTGACCTGGATGGTGATGGCAAGTTGGGCTTTGCTGACTTTGAGGACATGATCGCCAAGGCCCCGGATTTTCTCAGGTGCTATTATCTCAGGGCCTGGGCTTGGGTTGGATAGGCCAGATCATTAGGGCATTAGGGTCACAGCTGGCTGCCTGGTCTCATGGGACCCCCATGGGGACTGATGTACGCAGGCTTGAAGTAGCAGTTTGAAGCCCCGCTCCCCAGATGCATAACTGCCTCTTACGTAACTATTCATATCATGAGAGGGATCTAGACCTTCCGTGGTGGTTGGGAAGGATTTAGACTCTGGAGGCTGAAAATTGGACACCTGTCCCTTTTAAGCCTCCTGTAATGACTTCTATGCAGCGTCCCTTAAGGAGATGGCCAGGGTTAGGTGAGCCTTTCCCCACGGAGCCTTCTGCCCGGCCCACAGCCTCACCCTCTCCCTTCCCTCTGCAGCACTTTCCACATCCGCATCTGAGGACACTGCCAAGGCCGCAGGGGCCAAGACATCCGCCTCTGACCTGCTGTCTCTGCAGGTATGGTTTCCTGGCACTTCAGCAAAGGAGCTGTAGCCTCTGGAACTCTCACCCATGGACATTTCCCATGGCCCTCTCAGCAAAAACAAAAACAAAAAACAAACAAACCAAATAAAAAAACTTAACAGCAATGAGGTTGTGAAGAGCAGGACCCTTTGCAGGGCCCCAGTGGTTCGCCCACAAGATCAACGGTCCCCCTGGGGGCTTCCTCAACTGCCCCCTCGCCCAGTCCTTTTCTCACCTAGTAGTGTCCTCGTAGGAGGGGAAGGTGGGAAACCTAGCAGGAGGGGTGGGGCTGGATTGTCCATACGCTGGGCAGACGCCCAGTCACCCAGGGCTAAGTGCAAAAAACAAATGAAACAAAGCAAACAGAGACTGGGGGTTTAACAAGCTATGCAATCTTTTACTAAAGCCAAGGCTGGGCTGTACCCCCGTGCCTCCCCCGCCCTGTCCTTTCTCAGTGTGAAGCTGTATAAGCAGTGTGTCCTGGACACTACCCTGCCCACCCTTCCCAGCGACATGGTATCACTGGGGTGAGCTCACCTCAGGTTTGTGAATGCCTAGGAATAAAACACTTTTGTGTCCTGCACTTTCTGCGTCTGTCAGCATTAGGAATGCTCAGTGCTCAATTCCAGGCAGTCCATGGAGTCTTAGCCTGGGTGAAGCATTGCCCTCCGTTTCAAGGGTTAACTTTGGTTTCAGGATGTTGGGTGAGGATTGTTTTCATTTTCCTAGTAGTAGTTACATCTGCTCACCACTGTTCCAGGCTAGCCCACTGCTCTTAAACCTTTCACCCCCCCCCAACAGATAGGAACTGCTAGAGCCCAGAGAGAAAAGAGTATGAGCCAAGTGTCTGCCAGGAAATGGCTTTCCTCACAAATGTACACTGAGCCAGTCCTGCCCAGGGCCTGGGTGGAGGCAAGGGGAGAGGGAACTGTGGTCTTGGTTCCTGCCTCCTACGAGTGGAGGCAAGGGGAGAGAGAAAAAAGCAGGCCAGTTTTTCACCCTCTGGAAGTGGGGACACATGGACAAGGGGGAGTGGTACTAAACAGGGAAAGATCCCTGAAGAGCCCACTTGGCCGAGGGAACAGTGGAGCAAGAGGCCTGAGTGGCCTATTCCAAGCTAGAGACTGGACAAAGTCCCAGGTTCTTTCTGGAGGTAAAACCACCAGGCTAATGGTGGGTTTCATAGAGGAATCTGGGTTGATCCAAAGAGCAGGCCTGGCTGGAGGCAGAAGGCAGGCAGCGGTGACCTGCTCACATAGGCATGGCATCAAGTGTCCCCGGGCTGGCTCCAGATATTGCCCAGCAGTGCATCCCAAGCTTAAGCCTGTCTTATTGAGGGGTCTCTGTTCGGGCCCTCAGTGGCTATGTCTTCAAATAAGTTTCTGGGTCTTGGTTTCTTCATCTGCAACACAAAGTGAAGCTGGGATAAAGCTGGAAAGTGGGGCAGGAAGATTGGGGAAGTTCCCAGGAAGACCCGGGGCGGGGGCCAGTTCCCAGCCCACTGTCAGGTCAGCATCATGACTTTGGAGGCTGGACCCAGCTTCTTGCTCTAATCCTCCTGGGGCAGGTGCAGAGAATGTGGCTCCTGGCCTTCTCCTATCACTCGACAAGACCACTAGGAAGGGAGCTGGTTTTGTCCTCACAAGTAATAGCATGATGTCATTTAGCCAGTTGGGAGAATGTCTGTCTCGGCAAGGGGCCTGCCACATGCTTGTGAAGTATCTGAGGTATGAGGCCGGCTCTGCCATTCATCAGCCCAGGCCTCTGCATGTTCACCCAGCCCTTCCATTAGTCAGTCCCCACTCTGTCCTTCATTGTGTGGATGGACAGCGTTGAGGATATATCCAGGAGTTGCAGGCTGTGGCAAGGTCTCGCCCATGCCTTCCCAGGTGGGTACCTAGGCTGCATCCCAGAGCCCGTCTCCACAGTGGTTAGTTGCATCACACCTTCAGGTGAGCTGAGGGTATCCAGGTATAGCCAGGAAACCCCCTGGATGCCAGGCCTCCCTCAGAATTTGTGCTTCTTGTCCGTGAAGAAGAACCTCCGGAATTTGTCAGGCTGGAAGGAAGGGAGAGATGTTGGAACCTGGGCTCCCCAGCAGAGATGGGAAGACCCAGGCTTAGAAGCTCCTAGCTGGGGTCTGGGGTGAGGGTCCAAGCTGGAAAAGTGATGCCAGATTACAATGCTGGTATGGCTTCCACAAGCCTCTCCAGGGCCTCCCACCCCACTCTCAGCCTTCAGATTTAAGACTAGGATTTGCCTTTGTCTGGTGGGAAGGGAGGAATGTAGAAAAGGGGTGGGGGATACTGCAGAGTATCGTCTTCCCTCCCAGGTATGTCCTGGGCTTCCTGCCCACTCCTACCCAGCTGGGGCCTTGCTGGGACAGGATGGAGGAGGGGAGGGGTTATATACAGGACTCCCAGGGTTAGAGGAGGACATGGGGACATCTAGGGGAAGTGTAAACCTGGCTTCTGAGGCCCTTAAAGGACTGTCCACTGCCTGGGTCTGAGAGGATCAACACCTCAGAAAATGGTGGGGCTAGAGCTAGAGCAGGAAGACCCAGCCCTGGCCTGAGGGAGGAGCTGGTTCCCCAGAAGCCTTTTGCTTTGAAGCTCGGGATGTCCCTGTTCGGCCAGGAGAGGGAAGTTCCAGCTTTCCCCAGACTTGAGGCTGTGCCCACAGGAGTGGACCTTTCTACTTCTACTGTTCAAAAGTAGAGGCAGCCGAGGGATTAGAAGGGGGTTGGTGGGCTCATCTGCCTCCCTGGGGACCCAGGAGCAGCCACTTCCCTCTGGTGTTCTTACACCCCTGTCCATGTTCTTTTCCTCTCTATTATGAATCCTCAGAAATAATCAGCCTATTCACCAAGAGCCACCTCTGATAGTGTCTTGTCAAGAGAGGATGTAGGGCACTGTTCCTTGGGCAGCTGCCCTGGGCATAACCAGTTGGTCAGCCCATTTTACAGACAAGGAAGAGAAAGCCTGGGTAGGGTTGCCAAGTAAAACTACAGGCTGCTCAGTTAAATCTGAGTTCTGGGTAAATAAGAAACCGTTATGATTTTGTTTGAGACATATCGAAACTACTGGTTTATGTACAATTCAAATTTAATAGATGCCTTGTATTTTTTTTCTTGGTGAATTTGTCAATCCTAGTCATCAGGGAAATTGTCACAGCAAAGCCACAGGCTAGAGAGCTGCTTATTCATGACTAGGGCCACGGGTCTTCTTTCTACCTCCCTGTGGTTCCGACGGCCCTGCAGTGGGTTCTGAGAAACACAGAGAGTGTTCTGCCATAGAGGAAGCTCTTAGGTGGGCTAGAAGCCTCCATTCACCCCACATCCTTATATCACCAGGTGGAAAAGTTCTGGGTACTTCTGAGCATAGGCAGTAACCTATTCATGCTTGAGGAGCACACACAAGTTCTCTCTATGTAGTCCTGGCTGTCTTAGAGTTCACTACAGAAGCCAGGCTGGCCTCAAACTCACAAAACCCCTCCTGCTTCTGCTACTTTAGTGCTGAGATGAAAGACGTGTGCCACCATGTCTGGCTCACTGGGTATTTTGTAAGGACCTGGCCACCCAGGGAACTCACCTTGATCACCCGTCCAGTGTCCTTGTTCTTGGAGGCTGGGATTTGCTCATAGGTGTTCCTTGGCTCTGGGACCCGAGAAGTCCCTGAGATCTCATAGCCACAGTCCATGGGCCCTAATAGCTGGCTGTATGTGGAGCTGAATTCAGGGTACGGGAGCTTGGCAGTGCCATGCCAGAAGGTTGGAATCTGCTCGTAAGTACTGTTTCCTTGGTCTGGTCTGTCCTTACCCTCCTGTCGTAGGCCTGCAGTCCCAGCAAGCTGGTAGGTATCTGTAGAACTGGCCTCAGAGGAGGATTGAGCCTCGTGGCTCAGCTTTAGAAACCCCTGCTTCCAAGTAGCAGCCCGTGATCCTGGGACCTCAGAATTGGGGGGCAGGGGAAATCCTAAGGAAGCATAAGGCATGGTAGCACTCTGGACTGTCTTCACCCCACATGGGGCAGGCTCTGGGTTATTGGGATTGTTCTGGTCTTCATCTGAGAGTTTCCTTGAGGGCTTCCTGCCTGGGGAACAAGCCAGGCTGCCAGCTGGAGCTAGCCTGTGCCTGCTGGATACCTCTATGCCCAAGCCTTGCTGTGCCCGGTTTGTCCTCTTCAGGTCCGCATATATGATGTCGCTGGGGCCTGCAGAAGGCTCATCCAGAAGAGAGGGACTCCTCTGGGGAATAGGGGGCCCTCTAGTGGGTGCCTGGGAGAGAGGGACCGAGAAGGTCTTAAAAAGCACTCCATAGGTACCATGACCTCACACCCCTGAGCTATCTTTATCAGCCTCCCCTCCCCTCTTTTGCTTCAGTTTGCCTATCACAGGCAAGGGCTGGCTCATGACCTTCATGCTTCCTGGTTCTGTGATTCTAAGTACAGTCTTTGCTTTGGCATCCAAGGTAACTAGCTCAACAGCCAACCCAAACTCATCCTGCCTGGTCCTCCTGCCTCTAGCATGGTCCATTTGTGCAGGGCCCCATGAGCCCACCCACTCACTGGTATGTGCCCTTTCAGAGCAGCTGTATCCCAAGCCCATCACCCATGGATCCTTTCAACAAATATTTACTGAGTACAAGCTACATGGTAGGAGTCTTAAGTACTGAGGCCAGCATGAGTTTACATTCTAGTCCGGAAACAAGCACCATGGGGCTGTGCTAGGAATGTACAAGGATTTGATGTAGTATATGACATATGAATGTGACATAGGTAATGCCATGTCGGCTCATGATCAGTACTGTGGAGGGCAAGGCAGGTAACAGAGTAGAGAAAATAACAGGTGGAAAAAGTTACATGTCCTATAGGTCAGGTGGGAAAGGTGATGACATGTCCTATAGGTCAGGTGGGAAAGGTGATGACATGTCCTATAGGTCAGGTGGCCCTTTTGAGGAGAGACACAATGCAGTATGAGTATAAGTGATGTCACTCTCTGGTAAGAAGAGACCCAGGCAGAGTATATAGAAATTTCAATGGCTTATGGGTTTAAGAAAGATCTAGAAAACCAATGGGGCCATGGTGAGGAAGGGAAGGAGGTTCCGGTTACTGGAGAGGCTCTTGTGGACTCTGAGGATTTTAGGTTTTATTCCGAGCATAAGAAGTTCTTAGCATGGGTGTGTTGGCACATGCCTTTAAGCCCAGCACTTGAGAAGCAGAGGCAGGCAGATCTCTGGGAGTTCGAGGCCAACCTGGTCTACAGAGTGAGTTCCAGGACAGCCAGGGCTACACAGAGAAACCCTGTCTCGAGGGAAAAAAAAAAAAAAACAACAAACAAACCAAACAAAACAGCAACAGTAAAAACGAATCCTTGGCATACTGTGGTCTATGTATCAAGGACATTCTTTGAGCCTATCCTAGCATACAGACACCCCACTTTAGTTTGCTGAGTGATTTTCAGATATCTTATGACCATTCTCATGGAGATTTCCCAAGAACATAAGGAATGGAAAGTAGAGCACAAAGCCTCATGGTGAGAAGATGGAAAAGTCTAGGTCTGAAATCCATCCAGCTGACCAGCGCAGGCCATAGCATTGAGGACTAAGACCAATTTGTGGTTCTTACACCGGGGGCCTGATGCTCACCCTCTATCACTAAAGATACTGCTCTGGTGGTTTCTAAGGACCTGACTGATCATCAGCCTGTGTGGCACAGATCCTCCTCACCTCTGCATTTTCCTCTTTGGAGACAGTCCAGGGATTGACATCCAGGCCTTTCTTGCTGTGCAGGAAGGAGACCTGAGGCTTTGCAGGAAGGCAGGGGCTGGTGGCCTTGTCAGGAACCACAGTGGGAAATCCCATGGCAGCTGGATTTTCCAGACCTAGACTAGTCTGCTGGAGGCCCGTGTTGACAGCATCATAGAGGTCATTTTCCTCTAACTGGAGGCAGTAAAGATATAATAGGCTTATGGTCATACATTGACAGCTTCCAACTGTTTGCAGGTATGGTAGGGGGAGGATGGAAACACCCCACTCGGTTCCTGACCTTGGGAAAGGTACTTTTTTGAATGAGGGCCCATGACTCCTTTGAGTTCCCTTCATAAGATGGACCTGTGTGATTGTCACCCCAAGCCTGGACACCCCATCCTACCTCCCTCACCTGGGAAGAAAAGTGCCTACCCGTGGGCAAGCAGTAGCAAGGGTCTCTCCAAAGGGCTCAAGCTGCACCTCCTGGTAATGACGTAGGAGTTCTTCCAGGGTTCTGTGGCTGAGGGTGTCTCCGGAGACAAGGTAACGTCGATTTCGGAGCTGGTTGATGACAAAGTGGCGGCAGCGATCGCTACCCCTGTGACAGTTACATGTGGACTGGCTTGGGCTGCTGCCTGCCAGTGGGCCAGCTCTGCACCTGAGTATTTCCATTCTGTTCAGACTCAGCTGACCAAAGACTGCCCTCCCCATGGGCATCTATGACGTTCCTCGGGGGACAGGGTGGGTGGCTTCAAATGTTAGGGGCTCTGGGAAGAACCTGAGCTTGTTCTTGGGGAGGGCAAGACTGGGACTAGAGTAACTGAGACACTCATTGAGCCCAAAACAAGGGTACCCCAAATCTTGCTCATCAGATTTACTAATACAATCTCTTGGTTGTTGCTGTTGTTTGTGTGTGTGTGGTCCTGGGGAATCAAACCTAGGGCCTCACCCATGCTGAGCAAGTGCTGAAATACTGAACCATGCCTCCAACCCTATTTACTTAGCTATCTTACTATCTTAACTTTAAATCTTTTAATTATTTACTCATTTATTTTTGAGAGAAGATCTCATTTTATAGCCCAGGCTGGCCTCAAACTCAGGTGGATCTTCATGTCCCAGCTTCTCCAGTGCTGGGACAATAGGTATGAGCTACCATGTTTGGCTAATACAGTATTTTACTTTTTTTTTTTTTTTTGGTTTTTCAAGACAGGGTTTCTCTGTAGCTTTGGAGACTGTCCTGGAACTAGCTCTTGTAGACTAGGCTGGCCTCAAACTCACAGAGATCCGCCTGCCTCTGCCTCCCAAGTGCTGGGATTAAAGGTGTGTGCCACCACCGCCTGGCTAATACAGTATTTTAGAAGTTCAAAATGAATGAAAAAGCAAAACAAAACAACAACCTATCAACACAAAAACAAGAAAGAAAATATCAAAGTCTCCAGAAAAGACAAGATCCAACCATGCGTCTTTCCATTCTGCTACACCCCGTCCCATCTTGTGGAACAACTGAACCCTGGCTCCTATAAAATCCTGATGTCTTCATTTTCCTTTTTTTTTTAAATGGAAAATAATTTCAACACAGAGCACACATCATGGGTGTGCAGCATGATGAATTTCTACACATAAAATGCCCATGTAACCACATGTAGATTAGGATATAAAATCTTGCCTCGCCCCTCCTTGCCAGTGCCCCACCGGTGGCCTCTTCCTGACCCTATTGCCATAAGTCCCTTTCTTCCCTTATGGAATTTCAAATAAATGAAAATTATGCAAAAATCCTCATTTGTATCTCACTTCCTTAACGCAAGGTATTTTTAGGATTCACTGAGGTCCAAGTAGATTTAGCTTCTTCCCTTCAAAAGTTATATGTAGTGCCTCATCTGATAGAAAACCTATAATCTGTTGGGTATTTAGGCTGTTTCTTTATTGAGGTTTTTATAAATATAGCTATTATGTTTATCTTTTGATGAATGTGTGTGATGATTAATCAAAAGACATGTACACACACACACACACACATATATATATACATCAAGGAAATCAAATTTATCAGTTTTTTGAGAACTTTTATGGGGGGATCCTCCTTTATTCTGGGAAAGCTGTCCTCTTCAAACCAAGCGTGCTTCAGGAAGGGGGCCCATGTTGTGGTGAGGGAGGAAAGAGATGCACTGTCTAGCCATCCAGGTCAGCTGAATCTATCCTGGCCACCAGTGGGGTGACAGAAGTCACAGCCAGATTGCCCTCATATCCAAATCTATCAGTCTTTTATAGTGAGTACTTTTTGTGTCTAAGAAATTTTTGTTTATCCCATTTTCATAGGCAGTTGGTTGACTTATTGAAATGTTTTATTTCTTTTAAGAAAGGTTACTGTTTTTGTACCTTGTACATTTTGTACATTCCCCTCAACCACAATTTCAATATCCATGTGCCTTGTGTCAATTATAGGAAAACCAGGAATGACAGTGACACTCGTGATGTGAATCAGCGGGTCAGCATGCTGGTTCATCTCTGGACTCTTCTGTTCCTTGTGACTATTTCTATTTCTCTGAGCGCCTCTTCTCTCTGTCTTTTACAAGGTGGCATTCTGCCTAAGGTCTCATGAGGGAGAGAGAAGCTCAAAGAAATATAGAATAAAGGAAAATCAAAACTGAAAAGAGATTTGAAAAAATGCTTATTATATTTCAAAGTGCCCAAAATAGTTTCTGGGGAAAAATGAGTATTGATCAATGATTAATATTTTTTTAACCCAGTCAAGCAGTGGTGACACACACCTTTAATCCCAGCACTCAGGAGGCAGAGGCAGGCGGATCTCTGTGTGTTCGAGGCCAACATGGTCTACAAAGCTAGTTCCAGTACAGGCTCCAAAGCTATGGAGAAATCTGGTCTCGAAAAACAAACAAAAAAATTTACATAGCCCTTCCATGGTTTGTACACTCAGTGCTAGGCATTTTCAAATGTACCATCTTATTGAGCACATCCAACAGTCCTATAATAGGTAACTAGAATAGTCCTGTTTTACATATGAGATAGCAGAGGCACAGAGAGGCAAAGAAGCTTCCTCTGGGTTAGGATCTGAACAGGGAGAGTCTGTGCACATCATTTGAATCAGAATCTGAAGACTTGGAAGTTTGCCCTGCACCCCTGGCCTCCCTCCAGGTCTCCAGAGGGAGCCTTTTCCCAACTCAGCCTATGTTCAGGCCAGGGTTCACATCACCTCTGGCTTTACCAGGCCCATGTCTCTTCTTTGGTCTCATAGCCTTACTCATAGCCAAGGTCTTCCTATTCAAAGATGGCATGGGTCCCCTGTAGCCTTCACACCTCTAGACTATCTCCAGTTCTCCCTCCTTATGCTGTTACGAGGATACTGGTGAAGTGACCATCTCCCTGGGTCCCTTCTTTGTGTCAGAATTCTCATCTAAGGCTATCCCCAGATATCCTGATTCCTGCTGCACCCAGGGACCTGGGGCTCCTACAACCTCGCACTTTTATTTATGCCAGTCCATCTGCTAGAAGGCTTTCTTATACTCAACCATGCCCTCTTCCCACTAGCAAATAGCTATTTCTCCTTTACCGAGCTCAGAATTCATCTCTTCCCACCAGGAAGATGTTTTATCTGGCTCTGCTCATCCCTTTGAAGGCTGCAGCATAATCCTTGGCATTTGGTCAGTGCTGCTGCCCCGAAAGGGTTGGCCAAGCCTGGGATGGAGTTGGGGCCCAGGGAAAACCAGACAGTGGGTTTCTGGGCTTCTGCATTTATCAGCAGGCTCTGGGTTAAGTCTTGAGGCTGCCTGGCTCTTCATAGAGGGCTTCCCACTTACTTACCTATAAGACAAGATGTAGCCAACGGCCCGGTCACTGAGGCGGACAAGGAAGGAACCGAGAGCTTTGTCCCTGAGTAGCTGCTCTGTCTGCCTGGACAGAGGACATGCCATTAACAGAGGTCTGTACCCCCACAATAACCAAGTAGTCTGAATTAGACCTGCCTCAGGATCCTTGCAAGCCATGGTTTTGGGTCCAAGATTGAGGTAGCCTTTCAGCCTTTGATAGAGAACCTTCTTAGACCTTTGACTGGTTCTGAGGCCTCTCAAGGTGCAATCTGTGTTTGGTCCTGGCTCACGCGAGCAAACTAAAGACTCAGCCTGGAGCTGGATGTGAGTCCTGAGGCACCTTCCACTCCCCACTGCAGCCTTGCCAGCAAGTGCATTAGACACTGTCTGCAGCTACCTGCTCTCCACCTGGATAACTCTATAGTAAGAATGATGCCACCCAGCTAGAGACATTTGCATTTGCAGCAACCCTTTTCTTGGAACTAGGTGTGTGGTTGTGCAAGATTACACTACAGAAGAGTTTCTGCAGCAAAAACCTACTGCTGCGCTGTCTCAAGCTTGGTTACAAGAGAAGTTTACAGGAGCTCATTTCCCACCCTCTTCATGTCCTACACAATGTCAAATGTTTTGGAGGAATGGCAGAAAATTCTACCTTTTTTGTTTTTTTTTGTTTTGGCTTGGCAGAATAAAGATCATATATTTTCTTAGCCAGTTACTCACCAAGTTAGAACTACCTTCATAATTTGTAGGGATCAGTGCCAAATGAATATGTAAGGTCCATTATTTACAAATGAAGAGTGTCAAGACAGTGACAGCAGAGTATTAAAGCAGGTCCCCCCGAACACACAGCCTCAAGTGATCCATAAAGCTGTCTCTGGTGCTGTGTTAGGCACCGGGCCAGGAGCTGGTGGGCTTTGTTTCTTGTTCCTTCCTCCATCAAGTATTGGGAAGCGTGGCAATCTAGATCAACCATAATGTCAAATCCCACATTCTATCTCCTATGCCAGGATAATCATGTGTCTAGGTTTCCTGGCCAGTTTTCTAGCTTAGTTACAATAGGATTCCAATGCTGGTGCATGGCATAGTCTTTTAACTTTCACCAAGATACTCAGAATTCATCTAAACATGCCTAGCCCCCACACGGTCCACTGTCAGTCCTTCCCATAGCTGCAAAGACCCCACTAGGGAAATGCTCTTCAGACCTGCCTTCAGAAGCTTCCTCAATCTGTCCCATCTACCCCCAGGGTTTTGCCTAGTGAGGGAAAGGTCAGGAGTCCACAGTTCTAGAATCCTTGGGTGATATTCTCAGCCCTGAGGAACTGTGGGGCCATGCTGGCCACGTTGTCAGGGGCAGCCTTACTTGCGGGTGATGAATCCATGAAACCAGGGGGGTAGAGCTCCGTTCTGCAGGATAGAGGGGGCCTGAGTCTCCATGAACCACTTCAGAGCCAACTCCTGGATTTCAGCCAAGGCCTGCCCATCCCCTGCCTCCCCTAGTGCCTTGGGCAGTTGCAGCTGCTCTGGGCCGCCCTCCATCCTGATGGGTACTAATGGGAAGTGAGTCCTGATGGCTGCTGTCCCTTATATCTCTGTGTGATGCAGCTCATTTGCCTGAACCACACCCTCGCCAGTGCCTGAAGCACACAGGAGTCCTGTTACTCTAGACTGGCGGCAGGTTCTCCTCTGTGAAGCTTTGGGATGAGGCATTTTGACTGGCTAGAGTCACGAACAGGAAGCCACCATTGCAGCCTGGTGAGGGTCAGGCAAGCTTTCCATGATCTCTGAGCCAGCAGATGAATGGCTGACTTTGGCCTCTTTTCTCCCAACCTTCTGTCTTTGCCTCAGCTGAGGAGCAGACACTGGCTGCAGTCACAACACTGACCCTGTTGGCAAAGCCCTGGATTTAAATTTGTTGTATCCTGCCTTCACAGAGGCTTTTTGTGCTTCGGTAGGAAAGTTCTGTACTGATGAATTCCACTGCAGGTTGTATCAAGTACCTACTGTTCACCATATAAATCTGGGAATCAGGCCACCGCAGCTGGGAAAACATTTTTGTTATTGTTGTTGTATGTGTGCACGTGCAGGAATGTAGCCATGCATATGTTTGTGGAAGTTAGAGGGTTGTATTGGATGCCTTCCTCTGTCACTCTCCACTCTCACTGGACCTGGAGTTGCTGCTTGGAGTAGACTGTCTGGCCAGCAAGTCCCTGGGATCCACCTTTTTCTGCCTCTGTGTTCAGCTTTTATGTGGGTGCTAGGGATCCAAAATCAGGTCTTCATGTTTGTGAAGCAAGCGCTTTGCCTATTGAGTCACTCCTCAGTCCTGGAGAAGCACTTGTTACTAACGGAGGTAGATTGGCAATAAACGTTTGTGCATGTGTGTGGACGCTGTGCCAGATGTATCCAGCCTGCAGGAGGCAGGGAGAGGAAGGCAGAGCACGTGGGCTACATGCCATGGGTCGCAGTCAGTCTTACCTAAGAGTGACAGTGGGTGCGTGAAGGAGGAAGGCAAGCACCTGGTGGAAGAGAGGCTGTTGCCAACCATGGGGAAAGTAAGGGCACAGACAGGGAGTTTGGGATCAGTTTAGGGCCATAGAACACTTTGTTCACACGAATATTCCCAATCTCCAGGGTCATTCCACAGCAGGAACTGAGGCTGGAGGACACTGAATCAGCAGAAGCATTCAGCCTCCCCAGAACATAGGTTAGACATTCCCTCTCATCACACAGTGGCATGGGGGACCGGAGGGTTGCTGAGCCGTTGGAGATATCTCAGTTTGCTCATACACTGGACATAAAAGGTTACTGTTTAGATTCTGAGGTCATTATGATGAGTAGGAGCAAAATGGTAACAAATAAGAGATCATTTACATAAATTCAAAACAGACCAGAATTAATGCTAGAAATTAGGAGCAGAGGTTACAGTGGGGAGGGAGGAGAGTTTAATGACTTCTAGGAAAGGACCAGGAGTGCTGGTATGTTTACACTTTCTGATCTGGGTGGTGTGCTCACTATGAAAATTCAAGGGGCATAGTTTATGCTCTTTGCTAAGTATGTGTTTCTACTTCAATAGAAACCACTTACTGAAAAAGGAAAAGATGCCATAGCCACATTTCCATGGTTCAGATTGACTTGATGTCTGTGTGGCACTTAATCAAATGTTATAACTTGTCTAACTTCAGTGTCTTCATCTTTGAAATGAGGATAATAAGATGACATGTGTATTAGCTCATTATCTATTGCGACAATGAAACAACCAAGCCTGGGTTCTTCTTAAAGAAAAGAGATTTATTTAACACATAGTTTTCGTGGCTAGAAGGCCAGGCTTGGATAGTTCCATCTATTTGGTTTCTAGCGGAGGCCTCCTTAACTATATCGCAGGGTGGTGGATGCCATCATTGGGACATAATTGAAAAAGAGCAATCACATGGCCAGAGAAGACCAATTAGAGCTTTTATAGTTACCCACTCTGTTTAGAACTCCCTAGAGTTCCATGAAGATGGAATTAATTAATCCCTTCCCAGGACAATGCTCCCCAAGGACCTGTCTTCTCTTAAGCCTCCTTCAGGGTTCCATCACCTCCCAACATAGAAACTCTGAGGTTCAAGCTTCTAACACAGAACCCGTTAGGGGATAAGTCACATTCATACCATAGCAGCTTGTTATTTGGAAGTTCAACTGAGTTAACTCCTTTGAATAGACTTTGAAGTAAATAAGCAATTAGGATTAGCCAGTTTTTTTTTATGATAATGCTGCCAATGATGGTGATGATGTAAAGACTCTTAAATATGGAATAGTCTGTCCCATTGGGTAGACTATTATTTTTTAAATTATTTTTTATTTTATGTGCATTGGTGTTTTGCCTTCATGTATGTCTGTGTGAGGTTGTCAGATCTTCAAGTTACAGACTGTTGTGAGCTACCATATGGGTGCTGGGAATTGAACCCGGGTCCTTTGGAAGAACAGTCAATGCTCTTAACTACTGAGCCATTTCTCCAGCCCTAGACTACTGTTATTACTACAGCTTTTTTTTTATAAGTAATCTCAGTCTAAAATAAAATAAAATGTTTTAATCTCAGACTAGGCAGACAGAGATGCAGGAGAATTGCAAATTTGAGGTCAGTCTAGGCTCTATAGCAAGACACCAGTTTGAGACCAGCCTGAGTCATATAGACAAATATTGTCTCAAAACAAAGCAAGGGGCTAGAAAGATGGCTCAGAGGTTAGAGTCAGACTAGCCCTTGCTGAAGGACCTAGGTTTTGTGTTCACCACCTGTATCGAACAGCTCACAACTGCCTGTAACTCCAACTTCAAGATACCCAGAGAATCCGTCTCTGGCCTGTTTAGGTTCCTGTACACACACACACACACACACACACACACACACACACACACACACACACGGAATAAAATCTTTTTTTTTTTAAATACAGGTCTCTCTTGTAGCCTGACTAGCCTAGAATTCACTATACAGAGCAGGCTGGCCTCACACTCAAAAAGATCCACCTACCTCTGCTTTCCCAGTATTGGCATCAATGAAGTACACCACTATGCCTGGTTTTGAAATAAAGTCTTCTGAAAACTGTGTTTGGGCATGTGTGGGATGCATTTGGTTTAGTGGCAAGTCAGGAGCATGAAGCAACCTACAGCCTGAACCTGGGGGTTCTTTCTTCCCCTCTTAGCCTCTTCTTCCTCCTTTACACAAAAATAACAATACTTAACTTTCCTGGGCAGCTCTTAACACAGGGCCAGGCACACGGCTGTACAGCAAGTGTTCCTGAAGAGCCAGTTACCCGGAACAGTGATTTTATAAATGATTAATTTCCAGTCTTGGCAATGAGAGTGTCGAAAGGGGCCACCAGGAATGTGTCATCATTTTTGAACGTGATACTTGATCTTCCCATCACAGGTGAGTCAGAGAGATGGTGGGGTTTGTAGTCCCAGGCCCAAGTGGGCAAGGACTAGAATTCTGTAGAATGTAAAGTCGAGGAGAAAGGAGAGTCTGTCTTTATTTTCCCTAACTTTTCATTGAGATTCAGTAGCTCCTTCCTGGTGGATATGGGCAATAACCCCCTTAACATTAGCAGCACCTGCCGTTTCGTCACCAACGGAAGCCACAGATATTTTCCTATCTCATGACAGCAGCTGCAGACATGTGGACAGTCCATTTTTCTCATCCTATAAGAATTATAAAAATCCAACCCAATTCAACCAGGTTTCACTTTTTAGCACAAGGTAAACGCACAGTGCTAGTACTGCATTAATATTCTACTATGACCCTAACTCCACATAACCTAGCCCCTCTGTTCCTCTATAGGTCCAAATTTGTTCATTAAAAAAAATATTTAAGAGGCACATTCGGCTCAGCAGATTTTCCAGAGGCCCATGGCACCATAAGAGTGAGAATTCTGGGGTCCGACCCAGAGCTGGTTTGCTGCCAAAGCAACGTCCTGGAAGTATTCAAATGCAAAGAAATACACTGCCCTCTTTTTCCATGAGGCATTCTCACTACACCACCTCTTACACTGGATACATTTATGGGCAGAACCTGATCATTTTCATAAGAAGACAAAGGCTTTTTTGTACAAAAGGGAACATATCCCAGATGGCTCTGGACCAGGGGTGACAATTCTGAAAGTTAGGCAAATAAGGAGAGCTCTATATTTATCCTCAAAGGAAATATGGGGCTGAGGAGGAGCAAATACTGGGTCTGGAGAGAATTCGGTTTGCTATGTAAAGGATTGTGGGTAGGAAACAATTGCCCAGGATGAACCTCGCATCCCATTGCTCAGTTCCCTACGTGTGGTCACCTGGAGGATGCTGGGCCCTGGGTAGAGAGAAAGTTGTGGAGTAGTCCCCTCCTTCTCCTCCTTAGGGCTCAGAGGTGTAGGGAGGGAATTTAAGGGGGAACAGGATCTGGCATCAGATTAAATGACTCAGAATGTCAGCTTCCACTGACTGGCTCTGTGATAGCACCATGTCTCAGTTTCCCCATCTATAAAAATGTAGCGCGTAGTCAAGTGCTGCACAACCATGAGGACCTGAGTCTGGATCCCGCCCATGAAGTGAAAAACTGAACATAGTGGCTTGACCTTGCAAGCCTTGCTTAGGGGAGGCGGAGTCAGTAGTCACCACCAGCCAGTTGTATGGAGTTGATGAGCTCCCAGTATAGTGAAAGACCCTGTCTCAAAAAATAAGGTGGAGGGTTTAGAGGGATGGTTCAGCGACTAAGAGCACTTTCTGCTCTTGCAGAGGACTCAGGTTCAGTTCCCAGCATCCACACGATGTTTCATAACCACTGGAAACTCTAGCTCCTGGGGATCTAACTTCCTCTTTTGGCCTCTGTGTATACTAGGCAAGGTATGTGCATACTACACATACAAACATTCAGGCAAACACTCATACAATATAATAAAAATAAACAAAAATTTAACAAAATAAGGTAGAGAATAATAGAAGGGAGACATGATGTTGACCTATGGCCTCTACATGCATGTGCGTATGCATCTGTACATACATGTACAGCACACACACACAGAGCGGGGAAAATATCTACATGGTAGTGTTGTAGAATATTAGTTGAAGATGTGTTGCATTCATTTATGCTGTGGAATATTTGTTTAGTGATGCAGAGATGTGTTTCATTTGTTTAACTGTGTGTTATTTTGCCTGCCTAAAATATCTGATTGATCTAATCTAAGACCTGAACAGTCAATAGCTAGGCAGGAGAAAGGATAGGTAGGGCTGGCAGGCAGAGAGAATAAATAGGAGGAGAAATCTAGGGAAGAGAGACGAGCAAGGAGTGAGACAAGGAGGAGAAGAGGACACCAGGGGCCAGCCACACAGCCACGCAGCCACGCAGCCACACAGCCACATAGCCAGCCACGGAGAAAGAAGGAAAGAAAGATAGAATAAAGAAAAGTAGAAAGCCCAGAGGCAAATGTAGAAGAAGAGAAATGGGTTAATTTAAGTTAGGAAAACTGGCTAGAAATAAGCCAAGCTAAGGTAGGGCATTTATAAGTTAAGAATAAGTCTCTGTGTATTTATTTGGAAACTGGGTGGCAGGTTCTCAAAGAGTAAACAACAACAAAACCAAACAAACAAAAATTACGTCGTAGTGTTTGGGTGAATGAGCTAAGTGGCCAGGAGGCATGGCTACACATGCTGGCAACACGATTCACACCTTGGCTTCAAGATATTACAGGTTGGGAGGTCCCCAGAATTTGGTGTTCTGTCCTTGTCAATACTTCCCTGTCCTGGGTCTGCATCTCTCAAGGCCCTGCTCTTCCAGACAGAGAATCACAGATTACCCAGTAAAGGGCTCTTCTAAGGGTGTTCAGCCTGGCTGACTCTGGGAAGCAGGCTGAGGTATCTCTGCAAAGCTTTTCAGACGGAGTCTTGCCAGCCACCTGACTGAGCCCAAAGGGTGGCTCCAAAGCAAGCGCTGGCTCGGTCTTCTTTCCTGAGGCCCTGCAATAATGACGTTGTCCACTGCAGGGCGCTGCTGGCCACCACACTCCTGGGTAGAATGCCAAAGGGCATCTGTCGTGCCTGAAGTACAGTTCAGCGCGTTTTCAAGCTCCTGGTGGTTCTGTGAGTAGTGCGTGGTTTTGTGTCATGGACTTGAGGAACAGAGAAAGAATGGCCTGATTCCTCCTCTCTTGAAGAATCTGCCATTCTGCACTGTACTGTGCCCAGACCAGTCCTTGGCACAGGAGCAGTAGGCACACATATTAAATTATTATTCAAATAATTGACCACTTACATGTTTTTTTTAAAGGTTCTACACATTTTATTACTGAACAAACCAATTAGCTCATGAGAGACAGACAGCTCTATGGGCATGTCTGTAAGGGAGTTTCTGTTGAGTTACTCAAGGTGGGAAGAACCACCATAACTATGAGTAACACCAGTCCATGGACTGGGGTCCAGGACAGAGTAAACGAGAGACAATGAGCGGAGGCCCAGCATTCCTGAGTGTGGACGCTATGTGACCAGCTGCATCACACTCCTGTTGCCATACCTTCCCTGCCACCACGATGGACCGTAGCTCCAAAGGCTGAGCCCAAACGACCCTTTCCTTCCTCAAGGTGCTTTTGTCGAGTATCTCATTGACAGCAGCAAGAAAATGACTAGGCAGAAAGGAAGAGGAGAGGAGGGGGAGGGGAAAGCAGGAGAAGGAAGGAAAAGTTGTCAGTAGCAAGGCATCAGGGCACACGCCTTCATCCCTGGCATTTAGGAAGCTAAAAGATTTGGGAGGATCATGAGCTTGGATCCAGCCTGGGCTACATAGTAAGGCATTGTCTTAGAAAAATACCAGCATTAAACCTCAGTGCCTAACCCTACCTCGCTCCCATAGGTGGCCGCTGTTACTCATTTCTTGAATGTCCTTTCTGGCTTACTAACTGTATGCATATAACACACCTGCATACACACACACACACACACACACACACACACACACACACACACACACCATTCCAAAACCCCTCCCTACTTTTTGAGACAGATCTGTGTAGCCCTGGTTATCCTGGAACTTACTATGTAGACCAGGCTGGCTTTGAACTCACTTGCCTGCTTCTGCTTCCTGAGTGCTGGGATTAAAGGCATGCACCAATATCTTTAGCTCACCCTCCCCCTTTTTTGGAGACAAGGTCTCATTAGTTGCCCAGGCTTTCCCACACTTCTGGAGTCAAGTGATCCTTCTTCTTCAGTGTACAGACATCTTGGACTACTGGTATGCATTACCTGTTTTTATTTTCTCCCTTGCTTACATAAAAGGTAGACAACTGTATAGTGGTCTACTTGCCTTATAAAACATGCAGTGATGTAATTACACTCCTTCCGCAAGAGTCCACAAACAGGTGATACTCTTATTTTTGAAGCTTCATGGTATTCCATTATCATCATGCCCACATGCCTGTGATTGAACTTAGAAATGGCATGTAGGCCATCATGCCTGTAAACATCCCCACCTGCACAAGTGACCAGATGCAAAAACAGCATGTTGACCAACATCACCATATACCCTTCCTATGTGACCAGGATTAGAAGTGGCATGTGGGCCAACATGCTTATAAGCCAATCCTCGCCCTTGACAAGGCTCAGAATGGTGTATGGGCCCCCGGACCCACCATGTGACCATGTCTGGAAATGTCGTGGGTACCCACCTGCATCCTCTGCCTCTCCGTATGACTTACATCAGACATGGAATGTGGTTCAACATACTCATGCCCTCCCCCATATGACCTAAATTGAAAATGGCGTGTGAGCCTACATGACCATACACCCCAATGTATCTGGTCTTGGGAAAGGCTTGTGGTCCAATATGCCCATATAGACCTTCATATGACCAGATTAAGAAATGCACGTGATGAGTGGTCCCACCTGCCCATTTGCCCTCCACTGTGATCTGACTTAATATGGAAATGGCACGTGAGCCAACATGTTCATATACCTTCCAATATGACTCCTTAGAAATGTCTTGTGAGTCAACACAGTCACATACACAGTTCTCCAGGATGGCCAGACTTGGAAATGGAACGTGGGCCGGTGTGCCCGTGTGTTCCCCATGTGACCAGGTTCAAACACAGCACGAGGGCCAATGTGCACGTCCACCATCCAATGCAAATGAGGTTGGAAGTGGAATGGTAGTCAACATCCCTGTACAGACCTCCAAGGTAATCAAAATATCATGGGGGTGAGCGTGCCCACTCCCTCTCCATGTGACCTGCCTTGGAGACGGCATGTCGGGGGTGGATATGGCCAGACCTCCCAAGCTATAGCTGGGCTCTTAAATGGCATCTGGGTCAACATTCTCGTACACTTCATGAAGGGGCTCAGAAATGTCATGTAGGACTGCATGCCCATATACTCCACTCCCCAATGTTACTGGGCTCAGAAGTGGCCTGTGAGCCAACATGCGCTTACACCAGCCAGTGTGACCTGGTTCAGAAAGGCTTGTGGGCCACCAAGCCCATATACCCCCTAGAAGACTGGTCTAAGAGACGGTACATGAGCCAGAAGTCCATTTGCTCTCCTATAGGAACGGGTAGAAAATGGCATGCGGGATAACGGTCTCACCCAGTGCCCCCATATCATCAGGGTTGGAAGGGGCATGTGGCCCAACAATGCCCATTTACCTTTACATATGACTGGCTCAGAAATGGCATAAGGAAAGTGCATCCATATACCCTACCATATAACCCAATCTCAGGAGTTACATGCAGGCCAAAATGCACATATACCACCCCATATACCAGGCTTGGAGACGGCGTATGTGCCGACAAGCCTTTACATCTGCAATGTGACTGAGCTTGACACAGCATATGGGTGAACAGGCCTATGCACCCCTATGGATAACTGGTATTTTGATGATTGTCACATGGAGGGGCATATGGGCATGTTGACCCAAATACCACTTTTAGTCCTGTGACATGGGCACTCTGGGCACGTTAGCAGCCAGAGCTCCTGTGAGTTCAAGGCCAGCCTGGTATATGCAGTGATTCCCAAGCCTTCTGGGCTATTTAGTGAAACCTTGTCTAAAACAAACAAATGGCCCAGAGCACATAAAAGGATCAGAACTGGGCATAGTGTCAACATACCTATAATTCTAGCACTTGAGAGCTTGAAGCAGGAGGATTATGATGACTTCAAGGCTAGACATAGTTAAATCTTGTCTCACAAAGCAAAGATGAAAGATCAGAAAGGCATGTAGGCTGATCATATTTTAATGAGAAGACTAGTATAACCCTCAAAGAGAACAACTGGAATTACCCAATGCCTGTACTCTAGTATTCCCCCAACAAGCCTGCTTTTTCCATTCCCTGTGACACTGGATATCACTTTAGAAGAGGATTGGATTTACATGGAAAGTTCTCTTGCGATTGCCCTGGATATTCAGGAAACACTAGGAAACACTGCCCCCAAGTGGAAGGTAACAATTTCATTTTGGTCCAGTTCTAGATTTTAAGTGCTCTGAGGTGCTATCATACTGACGAGGGAGGGTAAATAGCCTTCCTCAGTAAGACAGCTGCTGTACAAAGTAAGTATTCTCATATTTGTGGGATGGAGAAATTAGTGACATCATGGCTTTAGCAACTTATTTAGTATAATATGTCTTAAATTGTGGTGGCCAGAATTGAAAACTAATACCCAGGATTTTAAAGTAGTACAGAATAAAACAAATGGCTAAAGTATTTCTTCTCTTTTTAAATATAATAACTATTTTAGTCAACCAGATTATTCCAAAACCATATATTTTTAAGACAGGGTTTCACAGATCCCAAACTAGTCTAGAATTTGCTATGTAGTTGAAGATGGCCTTGAACTTTTGATCCTCCTGCCTTTACCTCTTGAGTGCTGGGATTACAGGTTGCACCACCATTCCCAGCTTCTAAGGTACTGTGGGTAGAACTCAGGACTTCATGCATGCTAGACAAATACTCTAGCAACTGAGCCACATCCGCAGTCCCCAAACTGATTAATTTTTAAATTGTTTAACAATTTGAAAGCCGGGTGGTGGTGGCACACACCTTTAATCCCAGTACTCAGAGGCAGAGAGAGCTCTGTGAGTTTGAGGTCAACCTGGTCTACAGAGTGAGTGCCAGGACAGGCTCCAAAGCTACAGAGAAATCCTGTCTCAAAAAACAAAAAAAAAATTTTTTTTGGTTAATCTGTAAACTGTTTTACTTAATTTTTGTATATTGGTTTGCTTTTGTGCTTCAGTCTGTCCAAATTACTTTGGATTGGTTATCTGCTACATCAGTTTTCTTGACCACCTATAGATTTTAGAATTACAACTCTGGATCTTTGCCCAGACTTTTAGTATTGAAGCCAAAACGGGGCCTGACTCGTGGGGTTCTCTTTTGAGTAGCTAGTCCAGACTTGGATTAGATCTCATATGTAATCCTTTAGGCTAAAGGGATATCAAATCCTTCAAGCAAGCCCTGGGGGTTACTGGGCATGAAAGTGCACAATTGCAATGCCAACAGTGAGAGGCAGAGGCAGGAGGATCAGGACTTCACGGTCATCCTCAGCTACATAGTGAGTCGGAGGCCAGCCTGGACTGCGGGTGATTCTGTCTCAAGCAGACAAACAAAATGACCTGGGAATAGAAGGAAAGGGAAAATCTCAAATAATTTAACCAAACCAAAAGCTACAATATGCAGAGCATCTTGGAAGAGAGAAATGCCTGTTTTTAATATTAACGTGTGATCAAAGATTTCTCAGCAACTGGCTATTAAATATAACTGTACTCAAATAAAGTTAAAACAATCTCCAAGGCAAATGCCAGCCCCACCTAGCTAATGTCAAGTTTCTGGACAGAGAATCCTGGCTAAGACTTAGTTGGATATTTACATCATCTAACAAACTCCTTTTGTTCAGATTCCAGACTCTTTCTGAAGAGTTGGGCTTTTTGTGTAATGAATGGCTAGCAGAGAGCAGATAGACCAGACTAAGCCCATGGTCTGAGCCACCAGCCTGTCATATTTCTCATGGAAAATTAATAACATGGTGTTTTGTTCCCATGTTCATCAAATGTATAGGGAACTATAGTCACATGATGGAGTATTGCTTAGCAGTTTAAAAAGTCCTTCTAATAGATGCAATGATATGGATGAATTATGTGGAGAAGATCATAAAGTAGTCTATTATGTCATGTCAGTGAAATTCAAAATTGGGTAAAGCTGATCCATGGTGGTACAAACCAGAATAGGGGTTGAGTCTGGGAGGTGGAGGTGCCAACTAGGAAAGGGAAGACGTCTGAACATAGGGGAATGATTCAAACTGATATTACATCATAGATACATGTGTTAAAAATTTTTAGGATGAACACTGCGGACGTGCTATTTTCTATGTGTAAATACATTTCAAGACTGAATTATTGACATACAAAACTACCTGCTCTAATCATTAGCTTCTTGTGAACCTCGTGAGCATGAGATGGATGGAGCTCCTGGTTGGCCAGACTATGATGAGATGTTCACTAATACTAACTCTATTAAGTGGCCTGTGGTGTTTGGAGTGGACTGTAGGGATCATGGCATTGTATTTGTGTTGGGGTGTTAATCTTGTAGGGGTTTTTTCGTCAAATTTCTCACTAAAGAAAAGTAAATGTTGTCAATGGCATTATTTTATGCTATTGAAAAAGATTTAAGCGAGTTTGATTTTTTCAGTGAATTCTTGTTAGCTCCTAATAAATATATACCTTTTTAATTGACAAT
>PVIU01009223.1:50091-77918 GCA_004026605.1 Ondatra zibethicus
ATCAAAACAACTCTGAGATTCCATCTTACACCTGTAAGAATGGCCAAGATCAAAAACACTGATGACAACTTATGCTGGAGAGGTTGTGGGGAAAAGGGAACACTTCTGCATTGCTGGTGGGAATGCAAGCTGGTACAACCCCTTTGGATGTCAGTGTGGCGATTTCTCAGAAAATTAGGAAACAACCTTCCTCAAGACCTAATAATACCACTTTTGGGTATATATCCAAAGGATGCTCAATTGTGTCACAGGGACATGTGCTCAACTATGTTCATAGCAGCTTTGTTTGTCATAGCAAGATCCTGGAAACAACCTAAATGCCCCTCGATCGAAGAATGGATAAGGAAAATGTGGTACATTTACACAATGGAGTACTACACAGCAGAAAAAAAAGACATCTTGAATTTTGCAGGAAAATGAATGGAGCTAGAAAACATTATTTTGAGTGAGGTAACCCAGACACAGAAAGACAATTATCACATGTACTCACTCATAGGTGGTTTTTTAAAAAAAAAATACTTATTTACTTATTATGTATACAATATTCTGTCTGCATGTATGCCTGCAGGCCAGAAGAGGGCCCCAGACCTCATCACAGATGGTTGTGAGCCACCATGTGGTTGCTGGGAATTGAACTCAGGACCTTTAGAAGAGCAGGCAATGCTCTTAACCGCTGAGCCATCCCTCCAGCCCCCATCATAGGTGGTTTTTAAACATAAGGCAAAGAAAGCCAGCCTACAAACCCCAATCCTAGGGAACTTAGACAATAATGTGGACACTAAGAGAGACTTATATAGATATAATCTCCATGGGAAGTAGAAAGTTTAAAAAGACAAGATCTCCTGAGTAAATTGGGAGCAAGGGGACCTTGGGGGGATTGAAGGGGCGAGGGAAGAGGCAGGGAGGGGAGCAGAGAAAAATGTAGAGCTCAATAAATATCAATTAAAAAATTTTAAAAAACACAGTTCAAACACATTGCTATAGATTTTTTTTTTTGTGTATGTGCGTTTAAATAGTCTTATTCTGAAGTCCAAGTTGACTTAAACTCATCGTGTACCTCAGGCTTGAAGCCGGAGGAAGGTATTTGCTTTCTGTTTTTCAAGTGAATTTATAACCTAAAGTGTTTGGTGCATGGCCGGCATGAAGGAGTTCTGAGTGACCCGTGATCTAGCTCTGGGCTGATGTGCTAGCAGATCAGCAGGCAAAGGTCTAAGCCATAAAGTGTCAGGCAAAACGACCTAAGAGTTTGAAGGAAACTAAAAAGGTGAGCAGATGCGCCCTCAGTCAGGGTGCCACAGTGAACTTCGGATGCCTGTTTCTGTTTGATTGATTTGCTGTTGATCAGGATGGTTTGAAACACTGCCGGAATGGAAAAAAAAAAAAAGCCCACAAATGTTTGAAAACAAATAGGGATACAAATAATTCATTTAAAAATTAATGTTTAATTAGCTTACAAAGTAGCAGGTTTCCTGCAGTATTTCCATAGCGACTTGGTTTTGATTAACCCTACCTTACCCTCATAATTCATTTTCATAAGCAATGCAATGTTAGGTGGAGAATACAAATCACTGTAAGCCAAATTCTCACTTAAACTAGTTTAGTATCCTTCTGGTCACTCACTAATGAGTAAATTGAATAAAACATTTGGTATAATTTCATTTTATATATGCACAAGAGCTGTGCTTTAGAGAAATAATGGGAACTCTACTACAAAGGTGCAAAGATTTGTGGGATCGCAAAGTGATATCAATGTATTTGATGTCATAATGAGGGGAGATTTTATATCGAGGGTGATTATTTTATTTATTTACTTATCTATTTAGTTATTGGTTTTTTGTTGTTTATTTTTGCTTTGTTTTTCAAGACAAGGTTTCTCTGTTTAGCCCTGACTGTCCTGGAGCTTGCTTTGTAGAACAGGCCAGCCCCAAACTCACTCAGCGATCTGACCGCCTCTGCCCCTCGAGTACTAGGATTAAAGGCAGGTGCCACCACTGCCCACTTGGAGGTGATTATTTTTTTCAAAAAGGAAATTGGACTTGAAGAAGAAGTTGAATTGGGTGGAACTGTGGTTGGCGGAAAGAAGAGACAGACTTTTAGGCGGAAACAATGGTGGAAATTGTGACTTTGGTGAACCCCTTTTTATAAACCCCACCCATTAGAAGGACCATCGTCTCCTGACCACGCCTTCCAAAGGGGTTGCATGCAGCTCAGGCTCGTAGACTGTAGGAGGCACCTCACCAACACCAAGATCAAAGGTTCAGCAAGGACATTTCACCCCTTTAAGTATCTGGAGTGGTTTGAAAGAAAAATGACCCCCAAAGGGAGTGGCACTATTAGGAGGTATTGGAGTAGATGTGGTCTTGTTGGAGGAAATGTGTCACTGTGAAGGTGGGCTTTGAGGTCTCATATAAACTCAAGCCCTGCCCAGTGAGACAGTTCATTTCCTGTTGCCAGCAAGTCAAGATGTAGGACACTCTGCTACTTCTCTCGCACCATGTCTGCTTGTACACCACCATGCCCCACCATGATGATAATGGACTGGACTCTGAAAATGCAAGCCACCCCAATTAAATATTTTTCTTTATAAGCATTGCTATAGTCATGGTGTCCCGTCACAGCAATAGAAACTCTATCTGAGGATGTGTTCTTTGTAGATTTAGGAGCCCAGAGCTGCTTAACTATTAAATAAATGTAGATGTGTATTTTACATTTGGATTTGAAATTTGACATATATATATTATTATTATACTTTTAAGTAATAATGAAACAATTCCACACACAACCTCTTATTTCTTATTATTTAAAATTTAATTCTATAGCAGAAAAACTGACACAGAATATATAATGTTAATCTGACTATGATTTCCTAGACATGTTTTTCTCTTCTGAGACATGAAGTTAGAAAATGCAGCTCAGCTGGAGAGATGGCTCAGAGGGTAAGAGCACTGGCTGCTTTTCCAGAGGTCCTGAGTTCAATTCCCAGCAACCACATGGTGGCTCATAACCATCTGTAATGAGACCTGGTATCTTCCATGCCAGTAGTACATTGTATGCTTAATAAATAAATAAATCTTAAAAAAAAAGAAAAGAAAATGTAGCTCAGAACCAGGTGTGGTGGCACATGCCTTTAATCCCAGCATTAGGCAGGAGAATTCCAAGGCCAGCCTGGTCTACAAAGCGAGTTCCAGGACAGCCAAATCTACATGGAGAAATCCTGTCTCAAAAAAAAAAAAAGAAAAAAAAATGTAGCTCAGGCTAGCCTTAAACTTGCGACTCTTCTGCCTCAGCATTCCAAGTACTGAGGTCCTAGTTTCTTTCAAAAATTATTTTATTGGGCGGTGGTGGTGCACGCCTTTAATCCCAGCACTTGGGAGGCAGAGGCAGGCGGATCTCTGTGAGTTAGAGACCAGCCTGGTCTACGGAGCTAGTTCCAGGACAGGCTCCAAAGCTGCAGAGAAACCCTGTCTCAAAAAACCAAAAAAAAAAAAAAAAAAAAAAAAAGAAAAGAAAAAGAAAAATTTCCTCTCTCTGTACACTGAAAAAAATGAAAAAAATTATTTTATTACATTTACTGTATATGTATGTGCATGCACGTGCAAGGGTGCCCATGCATGTGCCATTGCATGCTTGTGAAGATCAAAGGACAGCTTGCAGGAGCCAGTTGTTTGTTTCTGCCAAGAGGGTCCTGGGGAAATGAACTGAGGTCCTAAGTCTGTGAGGGAAGCTTCTTTGTGTACTCAGCCTTATGGTCAGTCCTCTAGTTTATTACCTAAGCTTCTTCACAGGAAGAAGTCTTTGTTTAAAAATAGAATCGATTTTTGTTTGTTTTGCTTTGTTTTTCAGAAGAAGATTTTTCTGTGTAGCCCTGGCTGTCATGGGACTCACTCTGTAGACCAGGCTGGCCTCTGACTCAGAGCTCTGCCTGCCTCTGCCTCCCAGTCCTGGAATTAAAGTCGTGCACCACCACACCCAGGCATTTATGTGTTTTCCTGATATGTACATGTACTGTAAAAATGGAAACAAATGTGCAAAAGGATTGAAATGAGGTTTTCTCACAATTGTAAAATAAAAATAGGAAATGCTAATATAACTGCTAGATCTTTTTCTTTATACACACACACAGTTTCTAAAATTCACAAGTATTCTTCCCTCCTTTTCCTTCTTTCCTCCCTTCATTGAAATGAAAATTACATAAAACTAACTCGTCAGAAACAAACAGATCAGGAGCATTGAGCACACTCACTTGCTGTCCATTCATTACCTCCATTGAGCTCCAAAGCACTTGGAGCTCCACATAAGGAGCCCTGCCCCCTCTGAGCAGCCACTTCCCACCACTTCCTCTCCCAAGTGCCTGACCACCACCAATTGGTTTTCCTTCCTTCCTTCCTTTCTTTTTCTTTCCTTTTTTTCCCTTCAAGACATAGTTTCTCTGTGTAACAGCTCTGACTGTCTTGGAACTTGCTTTGTACATAGACTGGTCTCAAACTCACAGAGATCCGCCTGCCTCTGCCTCCCGAGTGCTGGGATTAAAGGCATGCGCCACCACCGCCTGGCACCAGTTGACTTTCTATCTCTGTGGATATTCCTGTCTTGGAAATTTTATATGAATAGATTTTGAGATGGAATCTTATGTAGCCCAGGGTAGTCTTAAACTTACTATGTAGTTGTACACAACATTGAACACTTAGTTTTCATGCCTCAGCCTCCCAAGTGCTGAGATTTCAGACATGAGTCACCACTCCTTCTATTGAAGCCAAGCACATCTCTGAGGTTCACCCATGTTATAGCACATGTGAGTAACCTTATACCTTATTTTCATTGAGTAATATTCTCTTACATGTTTGTAGCACATTTTGTTTAATCTGTTTATCCCTAAGTAGACAGTTATTTTTTTTTTAAACAAATTGCTTTTAAAAATTTTCAGTAAGAACAAGGCCCTCTAAATCAACTGAGCAAAGCTCATATGGGCTCACAGAGACTGAAGCAGCAAACACAGGGCCCACATGGGTCTGTACAGGTCCTCTGTGTGTGTACTATAGCTTTCAGTTAGTTATTTTTATGGGACCTCTGAGTGTGCGAACGAGTGGGTCTCTGATTCTAGAGCCTCCTTCTGAGGCTTTTTTCTTTCTGATGGTTTGCCTTGTCTGACTATGATGTGATGGTTTTTGTTTTATCTTATATTTTGTTTCGTTATATTTTATTGCTATCTGTTAGAACTCTTTCTAATGAGAGACAGAAAGGGAATAAATTTGGATGGGAGAGGAGGCGGAGAGGAGCAGGGAGGAGGACAGGGAGGGTAAACTTTAATCAGGATATATTGTATGAGAAAAAAAATCTGTTTTTAATAAAAGAGGGAAAACTAATAAAAAAAGCTCAATTAAAACATTTCATGTGTTGTATTTGAAGGACCTTGTCTCAAAGGCGAAAGCATTAATGGTATTGGAGTATATCTTTACAAATAAGTCGCAGTGTTCTCAGCAAGGATTAAATGAATCAGTTGACAGAATCAGGTTTTGTGAATTTTTTGTTAACTGCTAATGCATCCAGGTACACTCACAGGCAGGTGCGGACACATTCTGCACCTGAAACCAAAGCCTAGACCCAGACTCCCAGACCTTTTCATACTGTTTGCTTCTGCTCTGAATTCTTTTTTTTTTTTTTTCCGAGACAGGGTTTCTCTGTGGCTTTGGAGCCTTTCCTGGAATTAGCTCTTGTAGACCAGGCTGGTCTCGAACTCACAGAGATCCGCCTGTCTCTGCCTCTTGAGTGCTGGGATTAAAGGAGTGCACCACCACTGCCCGGCTTCTGCTATGAATTATTATTTTTTTTTATTGTTTTGCTTTTCGAGACAGGGTTTCTCTGTAGCTTTGGGGCCTGTCCTGGAACTAGCTCTTGTAGACCAGGCTGGCCTCGAACTCACAGAGATCCACCTGCCTCTGCCTCCCAAGTGCTGGGATTAAAGGCGTGCACCACCACTGCCCGCCTGCTATGAATTCTTTAATGCAGGAGAGAATCCCTCTTCTTCACTTCTCACTTCCCTTTGTCACTATGGTGTTAGGAAGTCCAGCCTCTGACTGTGTTGTTCCACAAAAGAGTGTGGTTACTTGGTGATCTCAATATCTCAATAATACCACAATGTGTGTTCATTGCATGGTGACTTTTTTTTTTTTCTCAGCAACTAGAAGAACATAGGAAGGTCTTTTTGCTCTCTATGTCTATGGTCAAGTTAATTTGTTCTTCTCTCTTTAAAATTTTATTCTGCTTGCACTCCACCCCAGCAAAATCAGTTTGTTTCTCTAGGGGCCTAACATGGCTTGCTGTCTATCCAGCACACCCAGACTAATTCAGTGACTAATTCCAACTTTTGTTCAATCCTCATCTTTATCAAGGCTATTGGTCTTCTAATTCTGTAACTACTGTCTACCCCTCCCCATAGGATATAGTATTTTGTTTCTGATGCTTCGGGAAGGTATGTGAATTCTGAACTATATGTGACACGTTCACTAACAAGCTTCACATACTACATCCCTGATACTTGATTAAACATTTGTTTTTCCTTTGTGACAGGGTCTCACTAAAGTAGCTCGACCAGGTTGGTTTCAAACTCATAGAGATCTACCTGCTTCAGTCTCCCCAGTTCTGTGAATAATGGTGTATGCCACGATGCCCAGCAATAAACATTTTTTGAATTCCTGCCATGTAACATGAATTATATTAGGCTTTAGGAGGTAAAACAATAATATTAACAACAACAGGAAGGGTATCAACTTTAACAGACATACAGAAACAGTGACTTGAACAAGTTAAGCTGGGTGTGTTGATACTCATCTTGGGATTCAGAGCTAGGAGGACAGGAAGTTCACTGTAATTCTTGGATATACTGAGGATGAGACTGGCCAAGGCTACTTGAGACCTTGTATCAAAACAAACAATCGAAACCATAATGATAATAATAGTGATGCTCATGGTAGTGATGTTGAGGATGGCTGAGGAGATGGCTCAGCAGATGAAGACTCTTGCTGTTCACCTTAATAACCAGAGTTGATCCCTGGGATCCATATGGTGGAAGGAGAGAGCTGGCTCCCAAAGTTGTCCTTTGCACACCTGCTCCATGACACATGCATGTACACACACACAGGTAAAGAAAGAACTGTAGTAAAAAAAAAAAAATCCAGTTTTAGCAGCCCAGGGCTGGTGAGAGTTTTCCATAGTCATCCGGGACTCAATTGAAACCTTTTGCTTTTCTACTATGTCCCCGAGGGTTGGCTCCTCATCCTCATAGTCCAAGGTGGAGCACCAATCATCACATTGATTTTTTTCGTTTGTTTTTCGAGACAGGGTTTCTCTGTAGCTTTGAAGCCTGTCCTGGAACTTGCTCTTGTAGACCAGGCTGGCCTTGAACTCAGAGATCCACCTGCCTCTGCCTCCCAAGTGCTGGGATTAAAGGCGTGCACCACCACTACCCAGCATCACATTGATTTTTTTTTTAGCTTTGAATCCTGAGAACATTTATTTAATTTTGCATAAAACTTCATAAAACACAGCCAATGCTAAACAACCCATGTTACCACCAACTCCTCACCAAATGAAAAATAAAAAGGTGTCCATGGTAACTGTTATTTTGTGGGGAAGGGGACTCTTATGCCAAGAGAATTGTCTTCCTGATCTGCCATGAATCACATTGATGTTTTAAGGAACAGGATAGAGCAAGGAAGAAAGCAGTGGTGGAAGGGGCGATAACTACTGTCTTGGTTTGGGTTTCTATTATTGTTTTAGGACATCATGATAAAAAGGAACTTGGGGAAGAAATGGTTTATTTCTGTTTAGAGCATGTAGTCCAGGAGGTCAGGGCAGAAACTTAAGGTAGGAACTCAAACAGATGCCATGGTGGAGTGCTGCTTACTGGTTTATTCTTCCTGGCTTGTTTAGCCTGCTTTCTTTCATATTCCAGGAACATGTGCTCTGGGGGTGGCACTGCCCACATGGGCACGTGGAGCATGAATAATAAAAACTCAGAGACAGAAATCAACCTGAAAACCAGAAAAGCAAAACAGCTAAGCCACTAGAGAAGCCTTACTTTTACCAAGGCTGGGCGACCACAGACTAAGCTGACTAAGCAGACTAAGTAGACAGAACCTCTCTCTTTTCCCATTTTATATTCCCTCTAGTGCTGAGATTAAAGGTGTATGACTCCCTAGTACTGGGACTAAAGGTGTGAGCCACCCCCCTGGATTTATGTAGTAGGGAAGCTGCTAGTTCATGTCCTGGCTGCCCAGACTCCCGAAATAATCACACAAAAACTATATTATTTAAATCACTGCTTGGCCCATTAGCTCTAACTTCTTATTCGCTAACTCTTACATCTTAATTTAACCCATCTCCATTAATCTGTGCATCACCATGAGGTTGTGGCCTACCAGCAAAGTTTCAGGGCATCTGTCTCTGGCGGTGGCTCCATGGCTTCTTCCCTGACTCTGCCGTCTTCCTCCCAGCATTCAGTTTAGTTTTCCCCGCCTAGATAAATTCTTCCCTGCTATAGATCCAAAGCAGTTTCTTTATTCATTAATGGTAATTGCAGCATACAGAGGGTAATCCCACATCAGATTTGTTTATGCATTATTCTTGTGTAGCCCAGGGTGGCCTTGAATTCTTAAGAGATCCATCCGCCTCTGTCTCCCAAATCCTGGGATTAAAGGTATGTGTCAACACTGCCTGACCTCTATGGCTTAGCTTTGCCCTTCTGTTCTTTAAACAAATGATGCTAGTCTGAATTAAATTGACATAAAATCTAGCCAGCACAACTACTTTATAAGAAGAGTTTCCAGAAAATGCTGTACTTTGGCTCATTTATCATAATTTAGGCACAGGCCTAAATAGCAATAAGGTAGGCTAGAGAACATAATTCTCTCTCTCTCTCTCTCTCTCTCTCTCTCTCTCTCTCTCTCTCTCTCTTTCTCTCTCTCTTTCTCTCTATTTTTTACATAAAAACTGGAGTCCTGGCCAGGCAGTGGTGGAGCATGCCTTCTTCTCAGCATTTGGGAGGCAGAGGCAGGCAGATCTTTGTGAGTTCAAGGCCAGCCTGATCTACAGAGCAAGTTCCAGGATAGCTAGGGCTACACAGAGAAACCATGTCTCCAAAAACCCAAACCCAAAACCAAGCAGTCAACCAAACAAACAAACTGGGTCCTGATGAGGAGAAAGGAAACAACAGAGAAAGCAGCTAGCCATTGTCATGATGAAGGCAGTCTCTCTGCAGACAGAGAGGGAAGGGAACCATAGCGGTGCAGGATGAAGGCAGCTAAATCACCAGGGAGACCTGAATTCAAAACATTGTGTAAGGAGGAGTAGGAAGTAGACAAGTGCCACGGTGACGAGGGAGCTGTTAGATGGGAGACTGGCCAGGTCAGGGACTTGAGAGTTTAAGGCAATTACAGCCTTAGTGGGGCGGGGCTACCTGTTTAGAGAACAAAGGTATTGAAAGATAAGCATATCTACATAATAATGATTAAATGACAAACTATGTTAAAGATTAGTTCCCACTTGTGTTAATTTAAAATGAATTCATGTGTTGATGCGTTTAAATTCATGCCTTTAAAAAAATCTCAACACTCAGGAGGCGGGGGGGGGGCAGTCCAAGTCTAGGCCAGTCTAAGGTGTCACCAAGTCAGTGACACAACAATGACTGGAAGGAAGATGGCATAACAGATGGAAGCTCTTCCACTTTGTGATATATTTTCTCATTTCCTTTCTTTCTTTCTTTTTTTTTTGTTTAAATTTATTTTTGTGTGTATAGGTGTTTTGACTGCACTGTATGTCTATGCACCAAGTGTATGCCCAGCGCTTTTGGAGACTAGAAAAGGATGCCAAATGTCCTGGAGCTAGAGTTACAGACAATTACCAGCCATAACGTGGATGCTGGGAATTGAACCCGAGTCTTCTGGAAGAGCAGCAAGTACTCTTCACCATAGAGCCATCTCTTTAGCCCTTCTCCCCATCCCTCAGATACCTATTTTTTTGTTCTCCCCGAAACCTCTTTTCTAGGACCCCCAGTTCTCCTGTCTCTCCTTCTCACATACCACGATCACAGGAATATGCCACCACCTTGGGTTTTGTGATACTCAGCAAGCAAAGGTTCATGCTCGCTAGGCTAATATTCTACTAAATGAGTTCTATCCTCAGTTCTGATGCTGTGATTTCTTATGCTACACTATAAAAGCCATTACAGGGTCTACCTTGATCTTTGACCTTGATATCAATTTATCTTCTGTAAAAATTTTATAGAAACATAATCAAGTCATACTCAGGCTTTCTGTGTCCGGCTCTTTTATTTCATATTAAGCTGACATTTTGACTGCATCTAAACCTGAACTTCCCACCTAAGCTAGTACTGAAATCTTTACCCACAGACGTTGAGATACTATTTATTGTTGTTCTTGGCCATTACCATTTTAGGCGTTGGTTTTGTAATTACTGCTGGAAAGCTAAGTCCCTTTGATATTTAATGTGCTACCAAATTCAGCAATAAGGTATTTACTATTGAAACCTGTAGAGCTGGTAGTGGTGGTGGTAAATGCCTACAATCCCAGTACTAGAGGGGAGCAAGCAAAAGAATCAGGAGGAGTCAAGTTCAGTTCAAGGCACATGCTGGGTTGGAGGCCAGCATGGGCTACCTGAAACTCTGCCTCAAAAGCAAATGAAACCTGTGGGCACGAGGCACTTTGTTGCAATGGTGTTTGCTTGTTTTGTTAATTTATTTTTAATTCTTTATTTTACTTGTATGAGTGTTTTGTTTGCATGTATGCTTGTGCACCAGAGGCATGCCTGGTGCCTACAGAAACCAGAAGAGGCTGTCATTGGATTCCTTGGGTTGGAAGTTACAGACAGTTATGAGCTGCCGTGTGAATGCTGGGAATCAACCCAAGTCCTCTGGAAGAGCAGCCAGTGCTATTAACCACTGAGCCATCTTTTAAGCCACATGTTATGTTAACTTAAAGACACTTTAATCTCAGCATTCTCAGGGGGCTCTCTGTTAGGGTGAGGCCTGCCTAGTCTACCTAGCAAGACAGACGTTTCCAAATCAGAAGAAAGAACTTTGTTTGTTTTTTAGATCCATGCAGAAGAGTAGATGGAGAAAGAGGAAATGAAACAGTAGATCATCGAAGAAGCTATTCGTTGAGACTGAGTTTCAGGAGGTCAGATTGGACAAGAAGGGGCTTGGCTACAATTTTAGGAGACTTAACTTGGCATCTGCAATCCCAGACACAGCTACTGAAGGGTCATTTAAGGACTCTGAGGGGAGAAGGGAAAGGTGGAGGTTGGCTTTAGATGTTTGAGTTGATACAGTGAGAACGAGGAAGAGTACTGCCTCACAGTTGCGTGAATGGATCAAAATGTCATGGAATGCTACAAAACAGGAACCAGCTGTGAAATGCTTACGTGACGTGGAGCCAGTAATACTTCAGTCAGTCTTTGGATGACTTATTTGATGGCAGTTTTGTCTCAGTTTCCTAACGCAGAGAAGGGTCATCCATAATCTAGTATTAACTGTGGGTTCCAGTGTGTGTGTGTGTGTGTGTGTGTGTGTGTGTGTGTGTGTGTGTCTGTGTGTGTCTGTGTGTGTCTGTGTGTGTGTCTGTGTGTGTGCCTGTCTGTCTGTCTGTGTGTGTGTCTGTCTGTCTGTGTGTGTCTGTGTGCAGGAGTCCACCTTGACTCTTTTTTGTTTGTTCTTGTTTTGATTTTTGAGGCAGGGTTCCTCTGTGGCTTTGAAGCCTGTCCTGGAACTAGCTCTTGTTGACCAGGCTGGCCTCGAACTTCCAGAGATCCACTTGAATCTGCCAGGTATGGAGCCAGTCCCCTTGAATGCTTTCATCTTGGTCTTATGGGCTCCATGCTCTCCACCTTGACTCTTTAGGAGCCTGCTAGCTTGTTTTTTCCTCACAAGGTCTCTCACTGACTGGGCAGGGAATTCAGGGATCTGCCCATCTCACCCCCCACTCCCCACCCTGCACTGGAATTACAAGCATGTATCACCACACCTGCCTTTTTTTAAAACCTGCATTCTGGGGATTGAACTCAAATCTGCACACTTTCAAGTCAAGCTCTTTACCAGCTGAGTTATCCCAGGAGCATGGTTTTCAGGCTTTAGAACACTGTTCCTTTCTTTGTGAGTGTTTGCTGTTTGGAGATAGTGATCCGTTTGCCCCAGCTTCCTGAGTGCTGGGATTGCCAGAGTGAACTGCCATACCTAGCTAAAAGCCATCTGACACTTAGAGATATTGTTGCTAAGTAGCTGTTCTTCTGAAACACTGACTCCTGTAACACAGCCTTCATTTTTCTTCTATTAGTTGACATTTGATAAAACATTAGTCTTCACTATGAATATAGTGTTAGAATTGCTTCAAATTGTTACTTTCCTCTTTTTTTTTTAGTATTTACTGAAATTTTTTTGTTTGTTTGTTTTTCGAGACAGGGTTTCTCTGTAGCTTTGGAGCCTGTCCTGGAACTAGCTCTTATAGACCAGGCTGGCCTCGAACTCACAGTGATCCGCCTGCCTCTGCCTCCCAAGTGCTGGGATTAAAGGCGTGTGTCACCACCGCACAGCCTGTTTTGTTTTTTGAAACAGAGTTTTTCTGTGTAGCCCTGGCTGTCCTGGAACTTGCTCTGTTCATCAGGCTGGTTTGGAACTCAGAGATCTGACTGCCTCTGCCCCACATGCTGGGGCTAAAGGCCTGTGCCACTACTGCCTGGGAGGAAATCTTTATCTACGGGAATTAAACTTTCTTGTACAGAAATGTATTGTATTCTGCTGCTTTATACAGTTTTTTAAGATACATCCTATGCCTGTATGTGCAATAGAGGAAGTTGCTATGACCAAGGTACAATGCTAGTATATATTTTATGCTTATTCATGTATAAAATGGGATTTCATTCTAACAGCCTTAGCTGTTCTGGAACTAGCCCTTGTAGACCAGCCTGGCCTTCAACTCACAGAGATCCACCTGTCTCTGCCTCCCAAGTGCTGGAATTAAAGGTGTATACCACCACTGCCTGCAAGAATAACAAATTTAGTATGAGGATTTTTTTTTATTTTTGAGACAGGATCTGAGTAGTAACCTAGTTGGCCTTGAGTTCATTGTGTAGCTCAGGCTAGCCTTGGATTTAAAGCAGGAGTACTGCCTCAGGCTCTGTAGTGCTGGGAACAGGCACGTGCCACCACACCTGGCTGGGTGCTGTTGTTTATCTTCAACTCTTATATGTCAGTAAATAAAGTATTACAATTCTAGTTCTAGGGGAAATTAAATACTGACCTTGACTTGAAATGTCTATAGAATCTAATAAGCAAGCCTATAGCATAATCAGACACATTACTGTGGTTTGTGTGTGTGTTATGAGTGTCACAGAGGAGGAAGCCTCAAGGTATTTGGGAGGTAGCCAAGGTGACTTTTGAGTTATAATATGGTTTGTCAGGTCAGCAAGGGGAGGAAGGCATTCCAGAGAGCACAGAGAGTGTGAGCAAAGTCAGGGAAGCATGAAACAACAACCCCATGAGCCCTCGACTGCTCTGTGAGAGCATTAATTCAGAAGGGCTGGAGATTGCTGGGTCATAGAACAACCTGAGGAAGAGTAGGCAAAGCCAGTTTGAGTGGGATTGTCAGACAAACTGAGCAATGTGGATGTTAACTCATCGAGCATGGGAGCTACTCTGGATTTTAAGCCGAGTAAGTTTCTTTGGGCTGGTGGTGTAGCTCAGTGACAGAGTGCTTACCTAGCAGGTGCCAGGCCCTGGGTTTGATTCCCAGCACTCCCAAACAAAGCAAACATACTGATGACTGCATGTGGGAGGGGACCTTGGCAGTTAGTTGAGAAGTGGCAAGGGTGGAAACAATGGGAAGAGGGCTGGGCTGCTGATGAGGGGCACCTGTCCCGAGCCTCAACAACAAAAGCAAACAACAACAACAACAAAACCCTGATGGGTGTAAGTGTGTGTGGGGGTGACTGCGATTCAAGTCTGGGTGCTTATGCCACTAAATGAAAAGGGATAAAGCCTCAGGTCGTTGGGAATTAGTTGATTACTTCTGCTGTTTTTCACGGAACAGTAACCAACCATGCCAAATCTGCCTCCATTCTCCCCCACCCTCCGCTAACGCTGGTTGTGCTGCACAGTCACCTTCCCAGAGCCGTTCTGATCATAAATTTTAGGTCAGAAGGAGCTGATAGCCTTCAGAACATGCAGAACAAAATCTGTCCAAAGACCCCCACCCCCACCCCCTCTGGGTGCCTTTATTTCTTGTTCACTATCATATCCTTTCCCTAACTGGTATACAGTACCACCTGCCTCAATCATTAAACAAGTTTAATGCCTCTAACTGCCCCAGCCATTTCACTTTCTAGCTCCTGCTAATTTCTCTATTGTAATGCCCCGTAGCCTGTCAAATTCGTATCCAGCGTCTAGATAGATCTTTTCCTCAAAGAGCTCCTTCCAGCCACATAGTCAACATATTGTTCTTTCTCTTTTGTGGCCTCATCGATTTTTGTATCTTCTTCTGGTGCTTGTCTGGGTTTAACATTTTTCATTAACCCTTGTTCCTTGTTTCTTCTCTGTAGCCTGAACGGAAATGTTTGCAATGAATTGACCTGGAGCGGGGATCTGATTTCAGTTTAGTAGACAGTCTGGAAAAACAGGCGATTCTGAGCCTTCATGACATCACTCACAGGAGGAAAATATCTAGATAGAGGAATCACGCGTGAGAAAGAGTGTGAGCTAAATAATTTGCTGGGGAGTACAGCTTCCCCCAAAGGCTGTAAGATGCCGGGTACTTTAAAACAGACAGAAGGACCCTAAGATCATGGGATTTCCCAGTGACGGTAGTGTCCTTCCCCTGAGGTCAGAGGCGCTGACCATCACGCACCGTCCTCGAGAGAAGCTTAATCACGCCGCAAACCACGGCTGCCCGCAGGCTCCGCCCCCGGAGGCCTGGGCCCCAGGCTCCGAGGGAACTCCCGCACGTCTGCGCGCGCAACCGGCACGGAGGGTCCGCGCGACGGGGCGCGCGCAGTTGTCCTGGAGACGGTGGTGCGCGCACGCGCGGCGCCGAGAGCGCGGCGGCGAGTGAGCGTCCTTCTCCCTCCGCGTCGCGTCCACGCGCCGGGCGTGCGCCGGCCTCTCCTTTGCGCGCGGCGTGACGGCCCGCACGCTCCCGGCTTGCGCGCTCCCCGGCGGCGTCCCCGCCTCGCACGCGCCGCGGCCCTGCGCCCGCACTGTGCGCCGGTGCGGCAGGCCGTGGGAGCATCCGGGCATTTCCGCAGCCGAGCGGCGGTCGGGCGGCGGCGGCGGCCGGAGCCTCCCATGGCCGGGCGGCGTCCGTCAGGCGACAGGCGAGCCGGTCGCTGAGTCCCGAGGACGCACAGGAAGCGGCTGCGGCGGGGCGCGGGGCTCGTCCTCTCCTGGCCCAGAGCTCGGTCCAGCCGGGATCCGGAGATGCATCTGCATCAGGTCCTCACCGGGGCTGTCAATCCTGGAGACAACTGCTATTCGGTGGGCAGTGTCGGGGACGTCCCCTTCACGGTGAGCAGGACCGGGGCCTTCCGTAGGGCTGCGAGCGGCGGGCCCACCCACGCCCCCTCGGCTCTGGGCTTGCCGGGGAAGGGTGAGGAATCACCGCCCTCGTCCACCCCGTGAGCGCGCCGCTGGCAGAGCTGGAAGGTTCGGGGCAGCCCCCGGGTCTGCGGTGCCGGGAGGTAGTGGCAGCGGCCGAAGCCCGGGGAGGTTTCCACCTGCTCCGGGCTGGCAGCGAACGGTCTCGGTGTGGGACGTGGTGGGGTGTGGAGGCGACGCTGAACCCTGGCTCCCCGACCAGCCTGCGGCTTTAAACGCGCCCTCTGTGTCTCCCAAGGCAGCATCTTAGCACAAGGGAATAGAAAATTTCGCTCTATTCCTGAAACAGTTAGAATAGAAATCACCTTTCTAGGAGTGGCTTATCTTATCTAGCGCAAGGTTCCGTTTTGGTAATCCTTTTAGGATTAATACCTTAATCTTTGCAAGGTAGTTTTTTATGTTAACCTGATGTATACATTTTATGACTTTTTCTTGGGCGTGTGATAAAGATGTATGTAAACATAACGCTTTAGAAACTAGTACCTACCTGAACAACATAGACATGTTTCTCAACTCGAAGAGATTTAGCAATTCTATTTTTGAGAATAGGTTGTTAAAAATCAAGCTCTTCTAGAGATTGTTTTATTAGACTCACATGGGTTAATATGAGTTTTTAAAATTAAATTTATACACGGTCCTTCTTAGAAGGAATTATATTAGTGAGACCTCTATTAAGTACACATATTGATAATCGTGCTTAATAAAATTGGATATTGCTTAGTTATATGCTTTTTGGACAACAGAAACCATTCGATCTGATGTCTACAGCAGCATGTTTTTAAAACTGCAGAAAAAATTACAGCAAAACTGCAGAATCATTATGTAGCAGTGCATTCTGGAACACTGTTTTTGATGTTTTTGATTCATTAAAAATAGCCTGACAAGGTCGCTTTCGCTCCTTATTAATTTTTATATGTAGTCAGCTCAGCTTTGTTCTAGCTTTGACAGAATCCTTTAAAAAACAGGGTCGTTTGACATATACTGTTCTGTCACTATGAGTGGTAGTGTGTTTGATGCACATGTGACTTAAAACATCATTATAGGGCTCTGTGAGAGGGCTTGCTGGGTTAAGTGCCTGTTACCAAACCTAAAGACCCGAATTTAATCCCCCTGTGGCTCACATGGTGGAAGGAGAGAGCAAACAGAGCAAACTCATTGCAGGTTGCCCTCTGACCTCTGCATGGTCACCGTGGTACTCATGTGTGCCCCTCCCCCACAATGAAAAGTGTCAAAAAAAATTAGCCTAGAATGGAGGTTGGTCTTTAAGTATGTGGAGACTGTTTGGGGAATAGAGAAAAAAAATACTTTTGTGTGTTTTAGTGTGTAGAGAAGGAGGAAGTCCCTTAGGATCAGAAGAATGGGTTTCCTTCATCAGGAAGTAAATCTGGACTTTTGATTACGGGTATTTTACCTCTGTCCGGGGTGATGGTAGTTTACTGTGTCCATCTAAAGTGAAGCATTAGCTGGGTGTGGTGGCTCACACCCCTGAATCTAGTACTTAGGTGGTAGAGGTAGGAGTCCATGCCTTAAAACAAGCAAAACAGAACACAGGGAATGATCCCTGCAGAGCTGGTTTGCAGAATTAAGCTAGATTCTGCCTGGAAAGGCCAGTGTAAGAACTGTCAGTGTTTTGCAGGTGTGGTTATGCCACAGGCCATATGTGGCCACAGCTCCCACTTTCATTTAGCCTATCACTAAATCTTTGAGATTTACCCCTTTGCATGTCTGTAGTCACCACCTTGCTGGGGAACCTTATGTTCGTATGAAAGCTTCCAAATGGGATTCCTATACTCATCTTGGTGTTTCAGGTCTTCTCCTGGCTGCTAGGATAATTGTTTTGAGTGCTGTTTCATCATGCCACTGTTGGTTTGAGAATGTATAGTCCCTAGCAACCACATCAAGGAATCATCAACAGATATCTGGTCGTCTTTCACTTTGACTCTGTCTGCTTTTCGCATTGTCCCCTCTGTGACAGTGATCTTACTGTAGCCTATGCTTAAAAAATATTTCTCTTGCTTTAAATTATGTGGTTGTGTGTATGTTTGTGTGGGGTTGGTACAGGTGCCCTTGGACGCTAGAGGAGTCAGATCCCCTGGAGCTGAAGTTATAGGGAGTTGTGAGCCACCTGGCATGGCTGCTGGTAACACAACTCAAGTCCTCTACTCTCTACCACTGAGCTGTCTCTCCAGCCCTGTAGACTACATGTTCATGAGGAGAACCTTGCTTATAAACTTCCCACTAAAACTAAAAATTTATTTGGTTTAGGATGGTGGTCTGTGACAATGTTAGTTTGACCCTCTGGCAAGTGCAAATACAGATCTATTTTGTACACCTTTCATTTTATTATCTTAATTATGCATGCCATGCTCCAATTATCTTGCTGTGAACTAGAAATGATCTTCTGGGCATTGTGAAAACATATTTGCTTAAAGACACAATAATAAAATGTTTTCAAGTACTCCAGAATCAACTAACACATACCTCAAATAGCTGTATATATAGTAAAAATAAATCTCAACTAACACATACTCAAATAGCTGTATATATAGTAAAAATAAATGACAGAAAATGAAGTCTCTTTACATAGAGCATTCTGTTGAGCTTTTAACAGTCTGATAAAAAAGCTTTCAGTTCTGGATCAGGTGACTAAAGGGGTGCTAGGCATGGCTGGAATGAGTCTTGTGACTATATTGATGGGCTTTTCTCAGAAATTTCCTTCTTAACAGAGAGCCTGCTCTGAACCGCGTGTGTGCATGTGCGTGTGTGTGTGTGTGTGTGTGTGTGTGTGTGTGTGTGTGTGTGTGTCTGTCTGTCTGTCTCTATGTCTACTCTGTCTCTGTCTGTCCCCCTAGACATGGATGGTATAGAAGGAAAGACTGCTTTGCAGCTAGCCAGTGGTTCTTAGTTGATGTGTTGCCTGATATCTTGGGGATCTTTTCAAAATAGAGTAGATAATTTACTTGGAATCTTTAAACTGAAAAAAATTAGAAGAATAGAATTGTTCTAGGAATGTTTTCAGCATTTATGACATTATAATAAATGGGAAAATAGTGTACTGTGTATTTCACTGTACATAGTGGGGGGGCTTGGTTGGCTGGGCTATAAGTGGCTGCTTGATGATGCCATGATGCTTCAGCTTGTGCTGTATGAGCAAGGTGGTGCAGTTTGTAGTGGGTTGCGAGTGACGTGTGCCATTGGCGACCGTGTGCTGTGATGGTTTTCATTTGTGTTCTGTCAGTTGACAGCAGCTTTCTTTTTCTTTTCATCATTCAATTGTGACTTTGTAAATATCATTTTATTTAAATTTTTTTTTGATTTTTCGAGACAGGGTTTCTCTGTGGCTTTGGAATTTGTCCTGGAATTAGCTCTTGTAGACCAGGCTGGTCTCAAACTCACAGAGATCCGCCTGCCTCTGCCTCCCAAGTGCTGGGATTAAAGGCGTGCGCCACCACTGCCTGGCTGTAAATATCATTTTAAAATGACATTTTTGTATATTGTTTTTAAAGCATCACCTTTTTAATCAGTCTGTTCTTTTTAGTGTAACATCTAAGTAGTCCAAGAGTGCTTAATATGCTTATGCATTTTTAATTTATGTTGTCTTCAATTACCTTGTGATAAGTGAATGATTTGAGACTTTAAAAAATTTTATATATATACATATGTTTCTCATTTACTATTTATTACTTTCTTGAAAAAATAGTCCTCTAAATATTAAATTATTAAATAATTGTAATACATGATGCTTACTAATATAATTTTAAAATTTTGCCATCTGTCTTTAGCTTAATGTGTATTTTTAGATGTATAGAGCAATTGATGTTATTTATTTATTTATTTTTTGTTTTTTGAGACAGGTTTTCTCTGTAGCTTTGGAGATTGATGTTATTTTAACTTCACATGAATATAGCACCTTAATATAAGTTTGCAAAATTAATCATTTCCATTCTTAAGGTGTTTATAATGTATTGGCAGATTAACCATGATGAGCATGAGTGCAAATATGCAGGTAAATAAGAACATATATAGTTTGGGAAGATTATTATTAGGACTCTCCAAGGGCAAGAACATCAAAAACCAAGGATGTAATAATACAAAGTTATTATTACAAAGTAATTACAAAATATCAAGCAAGTTCTCTTCATGTAGGAATTTTTTTCTTGTCACCCACAGGGCTTTATTAAGTAAATACCCTTAGAATGTTGAAAAATATAATCTACAGATGCTATTAGTAGCCTTTTGTTGTTTTCTTGAGAGAGGGCCTTGCTGTTTCGCTTAGACTGAATTTCAGTTTGTGACGCTTTTATCTCTGCCTCTGGAGTACTAGAATTACAGTACAGACATGTACTACCCCGTTTGGCCTGCAATTAAAAAATTTAATTAAGCCTGGTGGTGGTGGTGTATGCCTTTAATCCCAGCACTTGGGAGGTGGAGGCAGGCGGATTTGTGAGTTTGAGGCCATTTTGGTCTACAGAGCAAGTGCCAGAACAGGCTCCAAAGCTACAGAAAAACCCTGCCTCAAAAAACAAAACAAAACAAAAATTAATTAATATACCACTAAATGGTTGGTCTGAATGCAAAACTGTTCCTTTAAGAATTTGGAGTGTTTAGCAGTTAAGCCCATAGACTGTCCTTTCAGAGACCCAGGTTCAAGTCTAGCACTTAGATGGCAGCTCACAACTTTCTGTAACTACAGTCCCAGGGCATCTCTTCTGTCCTCTGCTATCACCAGGCATGCAGATGGTGCACAGACATATATGTACAGCCCAAACACCCATACACATAAAAAATAAATTAAACAAGAAAAGGATTAGAAGATAGTGTTACATGCTCTTTTTTCTAGCAATTAGATATGTTTTAACTCTATTGTAGAGTAACATTTTTGTTTTAGAATTATGGCAACACCGTAAAGATCAACCTGCTTATACATTTAGCATGTTTGTTGAATGCATAGATGTTCTGGACTCTGTGGAGATTAAAAAACCCCAAAGGGCATAGCCCTGACTCAAGGGAGAGAACCGGAGAAGTGGAAAACATAGAAATCTAATAGCAGAATTAAGTCCATTAATCAAAGCTGACCAGGTGTATGGCATTATTAGGCACTTGATGCTGCTGCTGCTGATGCACTTCTTGTGGAGACTCAGGAGGAATGAGAGGTTACTTTTGCCTGGGATATCAGAGAGTTGGACAGAAAAATGTTCTTGCACTGGTTGGTTATTAACAGGTGTGGCACCTCAAGTATCTGACTACCTATGCATAGAGTGAAGGAGAAGACAGAAGTCAGGGATTTAGAAGGGATTCCAAACTGGCCTTTTTTTTTTTTTGAGACTGTTTTTCTGTAGCTTTGGAGCCTGTCCTGGAACTAGCTCTTGTAGGCCATGCTGGTACTCTAAAATTTCAGGCTTCATAAAAAGCCCATTCAGGGATAAAAAAAAATGTACATTTACACAATGGAGTACTACACCGCAGAAAAAATAATGACAGCTTGAATTTTGCAGGAAAATGGATGGAACTAGAAAGCATTATTTTGAGTGAGGTAACCCAGACACAGAAACACAATTATCACATGTACTCATTCATAGGTGGTTTTTAAACATAAAGCAAAGATAACCAGCCTACAAACCACAATCCCAGAGAACTTAGACAACAATGAGGACACTAAGAGAGACTTACATAGATCTAATCTACATGGGAAATAGAAAGTATAAAAAGACAAGATCTCCTGAGTAAATTGGGAGCATAGGGACCTTGGGGGAGGGTTGAAAGAGGGAGGGGAGAGGCAGGAAGGGGAGCAGAGAAAAATGTAGAGCTCAATAAATATCATGGAAAAAAAAAGAAAAACAAAAAAAAATGTTTAAAAGAAACTGCCCGGTGTCGGGCTCTAGAAGTTTGAACCAACACTTGCTACTGAAAAAAAAAGAAAGCCCATTCAGAATTTTTGAAGTAGTGGGCTCACAGCTGCCCCTTCTTTAAAAATATACTACATTAATTAATTTATTGTGTGTCCACATGTATGTATATGGACTTGCATGCACCATGGCATGCACGGAGAGGTGAGAGGACAGTTTGTATAAGTTGATTATCCCCTTCTAACATGTGGGTTCCAGGGATCCATGTGGTGGTAGGTGCCTTTACCTGCTGAACCATTTCACCACCAACTACCCCTGTCTTTATCTTCTTTCTGTGTTGCTCAGACTGTTCTTCAACTGGCAGTTTTCCTCTTTCAGCCTCTCAAATGCTGGGACTACAGTTGTGTGCCACAAACCATTCTTGGAAAAATTTGTAACAGTGGTTCTCAACCTGTGGGTTTCGTCCCTTTGGAGGATTGAACAACCCTTTGATAAGGCTTGCCTATCAGATATCCTGCATATTAGATAATCCCATTACAATTCATAACTAGTAAAATTACAGTTGCAAAGTAGCTGCAAAATAATTTCATGACTTGGGGCTCACCACAACAGGAGGGACTGTATTTTAATACAGTTAGGGTTAGGGCTTCAGCATTAGGAAGGTTGAGAACCACTGGTGTGCAACAAATCAGAATCTTGGTATTTAATCAAAAGGAGTGCAGAATGTTGGTTAACAACCACAGGACTCAATGGGAAAACAAGTAGTGCTTGGGTAATTGAATTGATGATAGAAAGCAAAGCATTATCATCCATTTTTAATTAGAAGATTATTTTGTGTGTATGAGTTTTTGCCTGTATGTATGCATATGCACCACATGCATGCTTAATACGCGAGGAGGTGGGACAAGGGTGTTGGATCCTTTGGATCGGATGTTGTTAGCTGACATGTGGGTGCTGGGAATTGAATTGAATCTGGGTCCTCTGAAAGAGCAGTCAGTACTTTCAATGGCTGAGCCATCTCCATAGCCCCATGGCTAGTTATTTTTTAAAAGCAAGTTTCTAAGTTAGATATGTTAGTATAAATTTTAGATTTTTAATTTTAGAGTTTGTGGAATCCATTTGCATTAGAGTTTTGATCTTGAACTCTTTAATTCATACTGTCAACTTATAAGCCTATTACTAAGGAGCAGGCACAGCTTGTACAGGTTGTTACTAAAGAAAAGACACAGCTTTACATGGTGTGTGGCTATTTTTTCTTTCTTTCTTTTAGAGATAGTTCACTGTAATCCCAGGAGTTGATGTTTGTATACATGTAAAACCAGTTGCCTATACTTCTGATCCTCTTATATGAGTGCTTAGGTTTCTTTTAATATCCCTGATCTTACACATCTGACAGTTAACTGACTCCTGACTGAGAATCAGTGGTTATAAAGGGGCTTTCTGAATAGGATCTGACTCTCATTGAAGATAATTTGATGGGGTGACTTAAAGGACAAATGATAATATTTTAGATGGGGGTGGGGTGGAGTGGGGTGGTGGAAAGAGGAGGATCAGGAGAAAAAACAGCAAAATCAGCACCTCTTCCTCTTCCTGCTCCTCTTCTTCCTCCTGTTTCTTCTCCTCTTCCTGTTTCTCCTTTTTTCTTCTACAAATAGATGCATTTTCATCACACCCTCTAAATATTGCTTTCTTCCCCAGACATAATAATAATTAATTACACTAAATCATAGTGATAGTTTTCTCCTATGACTTTAGGAAAAGCCCAGGAAATCAGAGATATTTGGCAAGCAGGTGGCAGCAGACATGTGCACTGGTTCCTTCCCCCCAACAAGATAAAAACAACAAAACCAAAAGAAGAAAGCATATAAAAAGTTTGGTTTATACTCAGTTCACCGATTTATGCAGCTTGTTTAGTAGCTATAGTTCAGAATGGAATTCTGGTTGTACAGAGCTGTAACATCAGCTACTTGGGAGGTTGAGGTAGGAGGACCATAAGGGCATCCTGGGCTGCACAGTGAGTTCAAGGCTAGCCTGGGGAACTTAGCAAGCCTCTGTCTGAGACTGTAAAGTAACGAAGGCTGACAGGTGGGCTCACTGTCAAAGCTAATCAAGGGCATCACCATGGTCAGCTTTTTCAGAATACATCTTTTATAAATGTGTAATAAAAGGGTATGCACTGTGTATAAGATGTGCACCTAAGTACAGTTGTATAGATGAATGGACAAATGTTTTAATTAGCTCAGCTAAAGCCATTTGTTTCATAGAACACCATTTTTATTTGAAAGACCATCTGATAAACCAAAGCTATTTAGATATGTGGCAGTCATTTTCTCAAAAATGAACGAAGCAAAGGTGCTCTTTCAAAGATCAGACATTATTTTCTGGCAGTACTAAAAATCAAGTTAGAATTAGAAATATGGAACGCTGGACTTGTAAAACGAACTTTATAGCTTTCCAAATAAAGAATTTCCTTTCGAGGACAATGATATTATAGAAGTATATAGCTTTTTTGGCTGGCCTGAAACTCACTATGTAGATCAAGCTGGGGAACTTTCAGTGATCTTCCCACCTCAGCTTCCCTAGTGATGGAGTTACAGGTGTATGCCTCTATACCTGGCCTGTAAAGTGTAATATTTTGGGTTTTTTTTTTCTTTTTTTTGGTTTTTCGAGACAGGGTTTCTCTGTGGCTTTGGAGTCTGTCCTGGAACTAGCTCTTGTAGACTAGGCTGGCCTCGAACTCACAGAGATCTGCCTGCCTCTGCCTCTAAAGTGTAATATTTTGATATTGTGTAATATTATAGGTTAATATTTAGAAACTCTTCACAAGCTGGCATATCAGCATAAAAATATCACAGGTATTCAAGGTTCAAAAAAGATACATGAATTCCAGCATCACATTACACAGGAAAAGGCAAAGGTAGCCTTAGGCTTGATTAGCTCCTGGGAATCTGTGTACTGGAATATTCTATTGACAGATTTAGTCTTAATGCCTAGGGTTCTGAATCTTATCCACCACTCTGCCTAGATTGTTTATTAGAACAATATAATTTATAATGATCTCGTGTTTCCCTTCTGGGATGCTGGGATTATTAGAGTCTGGAGTTGTTTTGTAGCTGTATCCTTCAGGACTGGGATTCAAACTGCATTTTGATTGGGTCTGGATTTCTGTAATTGTCTTCATCTGTTGCAAAGAGAAGTCTTCTTGATGAGGGGTGAGGAGTACACTTATCTGTGGGTGTAAGGACAAATGTTTAGAGTGCAGTTAGTGATGGTGGTTTAGGAAAGCAATGGTTCTCCAAGATCCATGACGTCACTGGCCTTCATTAGCTTGGTTTCCAGTACCAGGTATAGTTTTTCTCTTGTTGAGCAGGTCCTAAGTCCAATTGTAGAGCTGTTGATTACTGCCAAGATGTACATGCCACTATTGCACCCTTATGGTTATGAATGCCATGCTGGTCATTGTTTTGAGTTATAGGTATTTATAGCTAGGTAGGACTGTTGGTTTCTTCTGGTACCATGAAAGCAAGTCCCTGGGAGGAGACATTCAGGTTAGTTTCAGCTCAGGACTCTATGGGTTCTGTTTCTGAAGCTTGGGTGCTTTTAGCAATAGGGACTTACATTCCACCTCTTGGGGAGAACCAAGTGCATTAACAGTAGGCTGTATGTTTTGGTTATCTCTTGGCCAGCCCTGACCAACAACTCAGAGGAAGGTGTTTTCATGCCTGATATTTAGGTTTTTGTTAGATGGTCATTAGCTCTAGGAGGGAGCATTGTCAGCCCATATGGGAAAAGCTCATTTAAATTATGTATATGTATTTATACACAGAATTATGCTCTTTGTAGGTTTGTTTTATGTAGTTACTTAATAGTATGATTTCTGATGACTTTTTCAGACATCCTTATTGTTATTTTTCCCTCCTCCCTGTTTCTTCTGTATTTACTTTCCTAGCCCCCTCTTCCCCTTTTTAGGTTGAGTCTCCCTATGTTGCCAGGCTGGTAGGTTTAAGGTCATTTCCTTCCTCAGCCCTAATTAGTTGGGACTATAGGAGCGTGGCACTGCACTTGGTTCTTGGGAAGATTTTGTCATTCTGTGCTTTGTCTTTGTGGCTGTTAGACATATTTGTGAGTCAACATTAGCATCCCAAGACTGTTCTTTGGAGGTAACTTATACAACCACCAGACAGTGCAGACGGTCCTCTAATTTTTAGTTTTTTGCTTGTTTACAGAATACAGAACACCCTGATAAAGTCACCTAATGAGGTATTTTCTAGGCTGTGTCCCCATCAGGGAGTGACACAGTTCTATTTTTATTTTGTGTTTTCTTAGGGAAAGTCAGATTCATGTAAAAAATTTTAAACATTTTTGTTTTTGTATTTAACTTTGTTATTAGTGTTTTGAGACAGGGTCTTACTCTTTGGCCCTGGCTGGCCTGGAAATCCTCCTGCCTTAGCTGGTCAAGTACTGGAATGGCAAACATGAGCCACCCTATTTGACATTTACTTGACATTTGTGTTTAACTATTTGAAATATATAAGAAATGTGAGAAGTTGAAAAAAATGAATTACAATATTAGTTTTTTTATGAAAATAATATTGCCAGTGCAATTATCTTAAAATAAAGTGAGAGAAGCTGGGATAATCAGACATGCTTCATCATTGTTCCAGGTGACCTTAAAGATCTCTAAAGAAGGAAACGGTATCCTTATTATGGCAATTTAGTATGTTATATCACAGTACTTTTTGCCCTTTAATAGGTGATACGGAATGTTTTCATCAAGTATTGAAAAACACTCTATTAAAGTCAAAAGAGAGGGTCATTTTGTTTTGAAGCCCTAGCCAGTTTGCAAGGCCGCACAGCTTGTCTCTCCTTTGCATGTGGGGCATTAGTGCATATCCAGGACATCAGAGCTGCTTCATTTACCTAGCACAGAGGGGCCCAGGGCCATATTCCCTGGAGTTACTGTAGCATTTGCTTAGTGAGTGCTCATTTTTCTCCTGTACCATAAATTCTTCCTCTGACAAAACTGGGTTCTGAAAATGAAGAACAGAGCCAAAAAAAATCATTTTTGATTTCTGAAATTTAACATCTTTTTAGTAACTATAGACTTTGTAGAAGCCATTTCAACTATTGGTTTTAAAAATGTTTTAAATTTATTCTTTTCTCATATATTACATCCTAACCACAGTTTCCCGTACTGGATCCTCCTGTTCCTATCACAGCCCCCAGTCCACCCAGGATACCTATTCTGTTTTCCATTCCCAAGGAGAGTCACATTGTCCCTCATCAAGCCTCCTTTTTACTTAGCCGCTCTGGGTTTGGATTATAGCATGATTATCCTTTACTTTACAACTAATATATACTTATAAGTGAGAACATAACATGTTTTTTCCTTTTTCTTTGGTGTGTATGTGTGTGTGCTTTTTTTTTTTTAAAATCAGGTGATGTGGTAAGTTATTAGGATTACACAGCTGAATGTGGCCCTTCTAGGACTAATAGCACATTGCAGTGTAGTAAGACATGCTATCTCAGTGTAGTAAGGCATATGATAATACAGTGGAAAGACCAGGAATTTTGTTTCTTATGTTTTGGCTTTTGAGGTAGTATCTCGAATATAGTTCAAACCTTGAACTTTGTATGTGACTGTAGATGACTTTGAACTCCTGATCCTTCTGGCTGAGAGTAGGGATTACATGTATGTGCCACAATGCCCAGCTTAGAGCAAGACATTTTTAAAAATTTTAATTTTGTGTAGATAGGTGTTTCACCTGTATGCATGTCTGTGCACCATATGTGTGCAGGGTCAGAAGAGGGCATCAGATCCCTCTGAAACTGGAGTTACAGATGATTCTAAGATGCCATATAGATGCTGGGAATTGAGCCCAGGTCCTCTGTAAGAGTAGCCAGTGCTCTTAGCAAAGCTGTCTTACCATCCCTGGAACAGGAACTTCTTATGAGGCAGATAAACCTTCACTCTGTATACTTGGGCTAATGACCGATGTTCTCTGGGCCTCAGTTTCCTCACAGAAGCAGCCTGTGAGGGTAGTGAAGGTTCTGTTCTCAGGTCACAGTAAGTGGTAAGCTGTTGAGGAAGGCTTTGGGAGGTTCTCTTCTAGTAGGTTTTCTGCATCCATTGTGTTGCTAGCTGGAAATTAGCAGCAGCAAGGCTATATTACCTTTTTCAACTCCAAATTTTTTGATCGATTTTTTTTGTTTTGTTTTTTGTTTTTTTTCCATACATTGTTTTGTTTTATTTTTTCCATTCAAGAACATAATTAAAGATAAAAAAAATTTTTTTTCCTTTCTTCCCCTTCTCCCGGTCCCCTCCC
>PVIU01009224.1:0-60882 GCA_004026605.1 Ondatra zibethicus
AAAAATATACATAGGCTAGGGAGATAGAAGAAAAAGAGTATAGACATTTTAAAAAATAAAACAAAGTCTTTAAAGAGAAAGTAAAAGTAATATAAACAAGTACAAACAGACATAGATTAAAGAAGTAAAAATAATTTTATAAAAGCTATGTAAAGATGAAAAATACACAGTCTGGATTATGTATACTATTGTGTTTTCTTTAAATTTTTTGACTGCAGAGAGACATTTGATTGTGGGGGTTGCTAAGCTAAATCAACATATATATTTTAAAGGTATCTTGACTTCAAAATTTAAGTCTAGTAATATGTTGCTTTGGAAAAAAGATTCTGCTTTTGTTTTCACAGAAGATGAAAGCCTGTGGATTCCTTCTAGGATAAGATGGTCTGATCAAACAGATCCCTTGAAGAAAAGGCCTAGGTGGTCCAACATCCACAACAGCTTCAGGACTGATGGTTGAGATGGACTAACCACACAGGATACTATTTAAAATACCTGATTGACAGAGCAAAATCAGCAAAATGTAAACTAAAAAATTACACCCAAATTCCCAAATATTGTTTATAAATTATTGTTTTCATTTAAAGGGAATTGATTGTACATGATTAATCATCACAGTCAATTTCTATTAAAAAAATAAGGAGAATATGATATAGAGATAAATACTTTGCATTGGTATGGATCTTGATCTATTGATACAAATTTAAGGTATATTTGTTACACTGTGTATATGTATTCCTGCTCTTGTTTAAGGTATTGTGTTTGTACAGCTCATTTATAAATTTAATGTTTAATTAAAAATATAGATTAATAGATAGTCATATATAATAGTCAAATTTATAGTCATGTTAGTTAGGTTTTCTAGATGTACAGAGATATATTTCAGAAGGGTAGGTATTCTTCAGCACTTCAAAGGCCTACAGAATATGGCATTTAAAATGTTTTGAGAACTTGGACTTTCCTCAACAGTGAGACATGTCTGCTTCTGGCAGCACCAATTACTTCAGAGAGGTTGATGGGCATTGAAGAAACTCTTTATAGAACTTGCCTTCAATATGACAAAGCTAGCCATTTGGGCAAGAAACTGCTCTTGCCTGGACTGCTTTATGGTGTGCTGTATGAACTCGACATGCAGGACCCACAGAAAAGTGACTGCTGAACTGTTCCAAAAGATAAGAGATGGCCCTTCAAAGTTTCTGCCTCACAGAAGAAACTGCCAGACATTTGCAGGGCACAGAAGAAAGCAACTGACAAACTCTGCCATTACAAGGCAGAACAGATCTTCAAATTTCCTGCTTCATGGAAAAGTCTGCTGGATACTATGGACCTGTAGGCTGAAGATGGATGCCCCAACATTACAGAAGAACTTTGGGTGACTGTCCAGGCAGTAAGATGTCTCTGGCAATTCTAGAGTTTTGGAAGTTGCTCACAATGCACTTCCTGTTTATTTAGGTAATATTATATCCTTCTAGGGTTTTTAAAGAGTTGAAGACAGATAGTTATAGCTTTCCTTAATTGTGATAAAGGATAAATTAGATATAAAGCTTTAGACTCACAAAGATAGGATAGATGATAGATTATTTTCCTTATTTTTCCAAATGTACATGGACTAAATACTGTAACTATAATTCTTGCTTGATAACTGTTTGTATGTGTAAAATTAAAACCTTTATTTTTAATTAGACAGAAATGGGGAGATGATGTGGGATGTCCTTCTGTATATATGTTGCTTTATTGGTTGATGAATAAAGCTGCTTCAGCCTATGGCAGGGCAGAATAAAGTCAGGCGGGAAATCCTTACAGAGATGTAGGAAGAGAATAAGCAGAGTCAGGGAGATGCCATGTAATTGCTGAAGGAGACAGATGCCCCCAAACTTTCTGGTAGGTCACAGTCTCGTGATGATACACAAATAAATAGAAATGAGTTAATTTAAGATGTAAGAGTTAGTTAATGAGAAGCCCAAGCTAATAGACAAAGCAATGTTGTAATTAATATTGTTTCTGTGTGATTATTCAGGTCTAAGCAGTCAGGAAATGAATGAGCAGTCTCTGCCTACATTCATTAAATTTTAAAGTCTATTATACAAAATGCACATTTGATTTCAATGCATGAGAGGATGTCTGCATAACTCCATAGACACTCTAGTACATATCTTTCCCATACGATACACAGTAGATTATAATACAAGCTTGTACTCTTGGTAAGTTACAATATTGTCTGACATGAAGTCCAGTTGGGAAAGCAAGGAATTAGGACAGGAAAGAGCAAAGCTTTTGTTGTGGACATAGTTATTGGCAGTACCAAAAATAAGAGTGTAATAGTACATTCTTAACTTAGGCCAGATTTCTTAAGTCACAAGCCTTCACTGTACAGGTGTTGTTTTTAATGTTCCTTACTCACATGGAGTATTAAGGGAACAGCTAAAAATAGGCACACTTTAGTCAAAATAGGGCATCTTCTCAACAGTTTATGTCACAGAGTCTTCCAAAGAAACATCAGAGAAGACACTTAAGACAGTCCTGTAGAACTTCTGAATAAGTAAGTTATTAAAGAAGCAGAAGGACATGTAGGAATAAACAACTAAACCTGAAGTTTTGTATTGCAAATGCTATCAACAGAGTGCCCAAAGGAAGAAATAAAAGAGAGAGGTTCACCCTGTGGGGTTCATGCTTTACTGTAAAATAAAGGTCACTTGTTTAGAAAATTTTCCCATTCCTTCTGAATTAAAAACACCATTTTAATGGAGCCAAAGCATTCACCCCAGTAACCTGTGGGTCAGATGTGCTCAATTTCTAGACACTGACTTTGGTCTGCCTTACTTAATCTGATGTGACATTTGGTTAGCTGTCTTACTATGATGGTATTGTCTTAAAAGGAGAGATGTAAAAATATAATGGAGATGTGTGTGCTTAACACATATCTTGGAAAGAGGCACAGAAGGGTAAAAGTGTTGGTTTTGGAATTCAAGAAATCCAAATTCCACATAGCAACACCAGGAGCGGAGGGAGGCAAGGACTGAGGCTCACAGTGGTGGTGGTGTTGAGAGAGAGGCCTTTGGCAAGCTACTTTGGTAGGCTGAGTATGGAAATTCTTAAGGATATTTTAGAGATCATTTCTCATAAAGCTGATAGCATCTATGCCATCAAATATAAACTTAAAAAAATCTTTTATGGCCAAAGACGTAAGAATGAGGCAAGAAAAAAACCCACTGAAATAATTAATAATAAAGCAATTGATTGGACACTTAAATTTGCATCTTATCTGTCCCACTTTAAAAGATTCTTGGCTTATAAAACTACCTATGCTGGTTCATTTTAATGTCAATTATACATAACCTAGAATCAGCTGGAAAGACAGACTCGGTGGTAGATTATCTAGATTTCATTGTGGGGTATTGCCTTGATTGTGTTATTGAGATTAAAAACCCAGCCTGAAAGTGGGTAGCTCCATTCTCTGGATTTGGGTTCTGAACTAGATAAAAACAGGAATGAATACTAGTCTGCATGCGTTTGTCCATTCCTGTTTGTTCTTTGGCGTCGCGTGGCCAGTTCTCTCATGCTTCTGTCATTTGGCTTTCCCTGCTGTGATGGGCTGTAACCAGGAATCATGAGACAAAACAAACCCTTTCCCTTCTTGTTTTCATCAAAGTATTTATCACAAAAACAGGCAAGGCGACTAAGATGCCACTGAAAATTTAAATTGTAAAATTAAACCTGAAATAAATGGAATCTTACAAAATTCCCTACCACCTGAATCACACTATGTCCAGATGTGCATCACCCAGACACATCCTGATATACACACCTGCAACTCAAATCTTAACCTATGACAAAGATAAAGCAGCCAGAGCTGTCATTCAGTTTGGGAAGCTTTTTGGATTATTCACAAAAACCTTTCTTATGACCCAACCGTTTCATTTTTCAATACCCAGCTCTAGTCAGCCCATGTAAAATTCCAGTTTCTGCATAACAAAAACTATTTAAGTATCAGCGTTTCTACAAAGGAAAATCAGATTTATGAAATTTCTGGGGGAAAATAGATGAATCTGGAAAATATAATGTTAAATGAAGTGACCCAAATTCAGGAAGATAAAAAACACAATTTCTCTCTCACCTGCAGATCCTAGCTTGTAATGTATACATGTATGTATATAGATGGGTGTAAATGTGTGTATAGCCTACAAAACAAGAAAGGAAACAAAAAGAAAATAAAACTAGGTGCCAAGGAAGAGGCAGGGACAATAGAACATATATGATCCAAAAGCAGAAAGGAGACTGAAGGTAAAGTTACAAACAAGGGTCAAGAGGAAGGTGGTAGAGACAGAGAAGGTAGAGGCATCCAATAAACAAACTTGGAAAACACCACAATAATAGGTCATGTCATCTATGCTAATTTTTTTAAATTAAAATTAAATAAATATCAGCTATTTTATATGAGACAATGAGAAATTTTGCACCAAAATGTACAAGACTGCTTGTGATAGATATTTTGATGGAAAATATCATGTAATTGAATGAACAGGAAATATGATAGATAAATTATGTATTAATACAATGATGCTGAGCCCTGATTAAAACTGTTACACAGAATATCGACGAATCTTATAAATATGTTAGCTGCCACAGACAAATACTAATTATGTAATATATGAACCTACTCACACAAACAAAACTTAGAGGTCAGGATAAATGCCTTATTATAGGGAGAACCTGGTGATTAGAAGGGATAAATGTGTGAAGTCTTCGTCTTTTAAAATTTTTCATTAACTATTCACTTCTTAAGTGTTCACCTTTGATCTCTCAGAGCTAAATGTTTTTAATCTACGTATCTTTGTTTCTATTTCAATAAAAAATAGCTAGACACAAAGCTATAGAGTGCCAGAAAGTACAATGAATGAAAAATTAAACCATACACTGCAACATTGTTTAATACCAGAGAACAAGGAAGTGCCAAACAAGAAGAGGAACAGGAGATAGAAGAAGAGGAGCAAAAACAAAAACAAAACCCACAATGACTGGAGGTGTGTGGGAATCACAGAGGGGTGAATTGAAATAGATCGTGAGAGCCACGGCAGAAACTATATGAAAAATAACAAATAGTGTTGGATAACATTCAGAAAAAAAGTTACATCTTGAGTTTATAAAAATGGTTGAAGAATACATAGATAACGTGAGACAAAAAGACTTTTGGATTTCCAACTCACAAATGAAGGAGATCCAAATGGTGAAGAGGTAAGAAAAATAACATTTATATTAAAAGGAAAACATTTCTCCCACAAATATATCCCAACATACCAGTGTTATTCCTCTATCCACACAGAGGACCAGCTGTCCCTCCATCCACCCAGAGGACCAACTATCCCTCCATCCACACAGAGAACCAGCATCCCTCCATCACAAAGAGGACCAGCATCTCTCCATCCACGCAGAGGACCAGATTTCCCACGGTCTTAGGGTTACTATTGCTGTGATACATCATAACCAAAAGCAACTTGTGGAAGAAAGGGTTTATTTTGTTTATACTTCCACATCACTGTTCATCATCAAAGGAAGTCAGGCAAGAACTCATACAGGACAAGAACATGGAGTCAGGAACTGATACAGGGGCCATGAAGGAGCACTATTAGCAGACTTAATTCTAATGACTTGCTCAGTCTACTTTCTTATAGCATCCAAGACCACCAGCCCAGATGTGACACAACCCAATCAATCACCAATCAAGAAAACGCACCACAGCCTTATCCATACGACAATCTAATGGGGCCTTTTTCCAGTTGAGATTCCTTCTTCCAAAATGACTCTAGATTGTATAAAGTTGGCATAAAACTCTAGCCAGGATTATTGACTCCTTGTCAACATGACAAACTAATACAACACTATTTAACAATAATTTTTCCTATTTTTTCATCCCCAAGATCTCATATTAATAAATATCACAATGTAAACTATATTACAAACATAAAAGTCCTACAGTCTTTCCAAATTCCAACACTTTGAAATTCAATATTTTTTTAAAAAATTCAAAATCATTTTTAAATTCCAAAGTCTCTGTAAAACTCCAAAATCTCTTTAAAAGTTCAAAGTCTGTCAACTGTAGACTCATGTAAAATCAAAATAAGTTAAATGTTTTCTTATTCCAAGAGGGAAAAAGCCAAGGCACAGTTACAATCTAAAGAAAATAAAACCAAAGCCAGGCACTGGTGGTACACACCTTTAATCCCAGCCCTTGGGAGCCAGAGGTAGGTCTCCATGAGTTCAAGGCCAGCCTGGTCTACAAGAGCTAGTTCCAGGACAGGCTCAAAAAAGCCACAGAGAAACCCTGTCTCGAAAAACCAAAAAATAAAAAATGAAATAAAACCAAACCAGCTCCAACACTGCAAAGCTCAGGGTCAGACTTCTGGGATCCACTTACCGTGGTCTGGCACCTCCTGTGGGCTTGCTGCAGCACACAACAGCTTGTCCCATAGGCTCAGGAAGACCCCACTCTACATCTGCTGCTGTGTTGGCTGTCCCATGGCACTGGCATCTCCAAAATGCTGGGGTTTCTTGTTACAACTGGCCTGCACTTTGACCTAGCTTCTCCTGGGCTCCCTTCATAATACCAGCTCTCTGCATGCCCCCTTCAGTTCTGAGGCTTCTGTTGCTATTGAAGCTGTACCTTCACCAATGGCCTCTCCTGACCTCTCACAGTACAAAACTTTAGCTGTCCATGATCCCTTCATGCCTTTAAAACCAGTACCACCTGGTGGTTCTTATACATGAGCAAGTTCTAACATGAGGTACAACCTTGACCACCTCTGGAACGTGGACGACTTTTGTGCGCTGAGACTCAGGAAACACCTCCCAGAAGATTTCACCTCAGGGATGCTGGTCTCCTCTTAATGCCTGCTAATTTCTCACTCCAGCTGACCACCATCAATTGTCCCATCAAAGCAAAGGTTTCGCTTAGGTGATCCTGTCTCTCGTTAATCACTGCTGTTTCCTCAGCTCCAGCTGATCGGAACCAGAGATTACTGACTCAAAACTGCAAATGGCCCCAACAGAATCCATAAGGGACTCTCAAACTTCCCTCCGAAACTTCACAATCCAGGCCTCGCATCGTCTGCCTTACTCTCAACAGTTTTCATCTTCCAAGCTCCTGCAGAACAGCCCACTGAGCTCTGAATACGCAATGGCTTCTCCAAAATTCTAAAGTTCTTCTACAATCTTCCCAAAAGCAACATAGCTCCGTCCCAACAATTTCCCATGATCCTCTGTCAACTTCCATCTGTCTTAGTTAGGGTTACTAGTTCTGTGATGAAATACCATAACAAAAAGCAACCAACTGGGAGAGGAAAGGGTTTATTTGGCTTACACTTCCATATCACTGTTCATCACTAAAAGAAATCAGGGCAGGAACTCAAACAGGGCAGGACCCTGGAGACAGGAGCTGATGCAGAGGCCACGGAGGACTGCTGCTTACAGGCTTGCTCTTCATGGCTTTTTCAGCATGCATTTGCTATACTCACACACAAATGTGCACAAACAACACACTCAGGCTTTTTTTTTAAAAAAAAGGAATTCAGCAGGGGAAGGGGGAGCCAAAATATAATATGAGTTTGATTTCAAGCAGTTCGGGTAGCTGTATATCTAAAAGAGAGTTAATGTTGGAGAAAATATGAGCCCTCATTTATATTTTCAATTTCCACATCTGCAAAACAAAGGTAAAAGCAACATATATTATCTTATGGTAATTTGATAACCAAATATAGGACACATAGTAAAGACTTTATGAATTTTAATAATACTATTACTGTCTTTTTTAAATGGCAGAAGTGAAACCGAAGGGGGTTACATGCATATAATTTTGCTTCTTAGAAGGTGGAGGCAGTCAGGAATTCCAGGCTAGCCTCTACTACATAGCAAATTTGAGACCAGTCTTAGCATAATGAATCCTCATCTCAAAACCTCAAACAAAACAAAAATAATAAATACAATGTAGTGGGATAAAATTCCATTTTTATAGTTCTAAGACCCCAAACTGACTGTGTAGGAGTATCACTTCTAAACTCGGAATCTTAACAACACTGCCATTTATTTAACCCACAGCTGCAAGGTCAGTGCTGAGCTGGGAAGTGCAGAAAGATGGTCATGATTTTATTAGACTCATTTCTGTGCTGTTGGATCCCACTGGAGACTCACCAGTCTTGGGGGGGAAGGGCATGCGCTAGGAAGGCTCTGCTTGGCACCATGTTTTATTTCATCTTCTAGTGGATGACTTTGGGACAAGATAGCTAAGAGGTTCCAAGAAAAGACACAAAAGACTTTCATGTGTAAACATCTTTCAAACTTTGTCTTGTATAAAATTTGCCATTATCCAAGTCAAGACTTGGAATAGGGAAAGTTATAATAATGTCAAGAAAAGAGTCTCAAACAAAATGTGAACACATGCTATATACTACAATTTCCAAAGCAGTAACTCACTATTTTGAATACATACAGGGAATTTTGTGTACGAATTTTACACTACAAAATTACCAAACAACTAAAATTCAATGAAGATACCTTTCTCTCCAAACAAATTGTTCTATTTAGAGTCTTTATATTTATAAAACCAAGCAAATATCTACACTTTGCTATTCTAAATGTACTTTTTAAATTAATGCCTACTACTGCACAATCCAAACTATTTTCCCCACTAGACACGTCAGCCAAAGACTTACTGATCTAAGAAATGGTCTCTTACCCTGCCACCTTCCATCATTGATTACAGTCATAATTTATGTTTGCAGCCCAAATACTACTTGAATTTAGCAATGGTTTATTTCTCAGTAATATAACATAGTATCGTGTGAGTGTCTAGAATGTGCAATGTGTTTTGATGGGGTTACCCATACGTTTAATCTCCCATTAAATTATTGATGTATTTTTGGAGAATATGTCTACTGGGCAACATACTAAAATTCATATGTCAAGACTATTGTATTAGACTTCTTTGAATTTTTATATTAAGTAAAAATAGACTTAGTAGGGCTCAATAAGCACATTTTCATATTTTTACTTTTTAATTTTTAGAATTTATTTATTTGTATTTTAAAGAGGAACGGTTGAAAACAATTCCCTGAAATAACCCAAGAGGGAAACTACAGCCAATACCCTGATGAAGCATAGGTTTATTCAACTGAGCAAAACCTCATAGATGCTCTTGCTGACATAAGACTGACAGCTTTAGACTGTTCTAAATGCACAATGTAGAATTAACAATATTCAATCACATCTGTTCTTTCCTGAATATATGAAAATCAAAATACCAATTTAAAAGCTAATGTATCTTCTCCCCAAATGTTTCTTACTGATACAATCTCAGTATTATTATTTAACAGTGGTTAATTAAGAGATGTGTTTTACTCACAAGTTAAGCAGCAATCTAAGGGCACACATCGTCTGCCTACAGGCTCGTAGTGCAAATCAAAAGTTTGGGAATACAGCAACTGACATCTCTAAAATTATCAAACATAAAATTCGCACAATGTTCATGCAAAAAACATGACTAAGCAGTCGGCTACAGAACCAGAGCACTTGTTAATATTACCGGTAACATCAGTGGGAGGTCCTCAGGTTTGCAGGTTCAACTCTCACCACAATCTCTGTACTTGGCTTTTCCGGTTTCACTAATGACACCAAGGTGATTCAAATCCCTGAAATTCTCATTACCATCAAGGGCACATCCAACAACTAAGTTGTCTGGAATTTCAAATCCAACAAAGTCTTGCCTATATCCAACCCTTCGAGAGGTCATTTTCACTAACAAGCTTGTGACATCAGACACTTGGGAAGGTTACTGCTTGACCAAGGAAGACAGGGTTGGCATGGCTCTACCAGCGTCAATTACGTTCTCATCAAGATATTCTCTCCAGCTGAAATTGAGAAGGAATCTCCAATAACTTCTATGTCCCCTGTTGTCTGATCACCACAGTAGTTCCTCCCAATCTCCTAGTCATCAAAAGGGATCCATCATTATTATTTGTGGGTAATGTGATCCCGCAGTTCAGCAAAGAACAGGTGACTCACCTTGAGCACACAGAGGGACACAATGCGATAGCCTCCCATCACCTGCATGAAATCTTCAGCAAGTCTTTCAGTCCTGCCCAGAATCAGCCCTCGTCATCACTAATCACAACCCTGGGGCTCTGGTCCCCAAGGAGCAAGCTAGTACACATAGCAACAATAGCCTGAGGAGAAAGCTGGGGGATTGCTTTTGCTATCTTGAAAATTATATTAGCCTATAGGAAACATACAACTTTTCCTTCATTTGTTCTAGCTTAATAGTAAGCAAATGCAAAATGAATTAAATGATACTTCAAAGTCATGGTAGATCCTTAGGGTTTGTGTCTAGAAATCATAATTTGCTGTTCAGTAATTTAATAGGCTCTATCTAATTCAAGTAACCCTGATATAAGACAGGCCTAAACTGATTGTCTTTTGCTCTTCCTCATATACATATACTTATGTCATATTATATAATACTAATTTAATACTATCTTAATTTTATACTAAATTAATATAGTTGCTTTCAGAAATTTCTAATTTAGAGTTTTCTCTGGAGAAAACTTGCCTCCCAATTATTTCCTAGTTTAAGCAACTGATACCCCTGGAAAGTCTTCTGAGCATCGAAAATGACTCATCATGTGTAGTGGCTGAGCTCTTGTCTAGCCTGTCTACTAACCAGCTGAGTACCACGGTGTTGCCTGCATCATCTAGTATCTCATATATTCGCTATGTCTGATTGACTTATGAATTTCAAATGTAATTATCTATAGATATTTACTAAAACTCTAAAAACAGAAGAACAGCCTATATCAAACAATTGGCCCAGAAGACAGGCATATAAACAGAACTCTAATTATAGAAGACACAAATAAGAACTGGCTTATTGAGTTTCAGTATCATCCATTTGAGATTTGAGGTGGCATAGAAAGTAGATAAAAGATCAGAGAATGGCAGGCATAATTTAAAGGAGTCATAGAAACAAACAGAAAAGAATAAGGCTCTGTGACAGAAGTGCCCATGCTGCTCTGTAAAATGTTGTCCAGAACTCTGAGTGCCATTTCCCGTTAGGCTTCCAAAGGGTCCATAGTCAGCAATGAGGGTCACAGAGAATATTAGACTGTGGAGAATTCCAGTCCCAAGTCCCAGTAGAGGGATTATTAAGTGATATGATGGTGGGCACTATAATTGACTTGATATTTTCTTTTTATTGTTGTTTCATTCTAAGTTCTCAACCAAAAAAATAAAGATAAAACTTACATGGAGGATAATGGAAAACTGGTGTAACTAAGACATTTCAGTTCCAGTGGGCAGTCAATTTTCTGTTTTCTTCCAAGGGAAAAAAAGAGCCTCCTAATCTCACATAGTCCTAAGGATCCTCACTCACAGTATACTGAGGATTGAAAAGCTAGACAACCAAGTTTCATTTTGTACTCAGAATGTGGATTACAGACACCAAATCAACAGGGCACCCACTTTGACAATACACTGTATACAGTGGAGTCAATAGACTGACCTTCTACTTATTAACGCTTATTAAACTCATAACAAAGATTTACATAATTTAATAATTAATCACTAATTTAAACTCAAGAAAGAACAAGAAACTTCAACAACAGAAAAAAGTATACTTTAATGATGTGGAACAATGGTCTTGTACCCTGTAAAGATTTGTCACTTGTATTGATTTAATAAACTGATTGGCCAGTAGCCAGGCAGGACGTATAGGTGGGGCAACCAGAACAGGAGAATTCTGGGAAAAGGAAAGGCTCAGTCTGCCATTGTCACCCAGACATAGAAGACACAAGATGAGAATGCCTCACTGATAAAAGGTACCAAGCCATGTGGCTAACACAGACAAGATTTATGGGCTAATTTAAGATGTAAGAGTTAATAAGAAACCTGAGCTAATAGACCAACCAGTTTATAATTAATGTAGGCCTCTGTGTGTTTCTTTGGAACTGAATGGCTGAGGGACCAGGCAGAACAGAAACCTCTGTCAACACTTTAAGGTGATGAAACATTAGACAGACTGACATGAGACAGAAAGAAGAAATGGCAGCATTTTGGAAACTCCCATGGTGCTGTGCAGATGAAGCATCACTGCCACACCCTATCTGTAGTTTCAGGAGAATGACCCAGCAACTTCAAAACGGCTTTCTTGGAAATAAATTGCATGATCATCCAGTGAAAGCCACCAGAAAATGGAAACAGTAATTTCAATTTAAGGAAAAGGACTTGAGTACCGATGAGTCCAGAGAAAAGGAAACTTTAAGTGAGATGTCTCAGGTGCTTATTCACTGCTGCAAGCAAACTGTAAAACAGCCATGAAAAGGGAGCAAGTTGTAGTGTTTAGTCAGTCTACTCACAAATGCCTCTAAAGAAAACAAACCTAGACAGAACACTTTGCCCCTCGCAGTGAATTTCTCCAAGCAGTTTATTAAGTGGAGCCTCAACCGACATGCCAGACAGCATGGCTGCTTATCCTCACTACCCAAAGATGGAAACCTGAGGGACCACCAAGACACTTGCTCATGTGCAGAATTTCATTCATGGTCATGTGTGAGGAGAAGAGTAACTCATCCCCAGCTCAGCTTCCCCAACCCTTGTTTTGGAGCCTTGTGAGTAACATCAGTAGTCATTCTCAAAACCAGAGGAACTCTAGCAATTCTGGGAAGCCTTTGAAGATACTACAAAAGAAAACAGTTTCTTAATTGGTTTCCTTTGTGTGGTATCTTCTATTCCCTCAAAATATTTTTCAATTTTATTTTAATTTCTTCATGTGAAGTTTATCAACATTTGATGTTATGTTTTTACATTGAACGCCAGTATTCCCTTCTCCCATAGTTCCATTATAGAAATATTAAGAAGCCAAAAGCTTCAAAACACAACTTTTTATCTTTTAAATTTATTTGTTTAGCAAAAATTTTATTTACCCTGTAACCTTAACTCAGTCACCACAGGAACCCAATGCACTGAAGGCTGTCAGCCTCACTTTCTGAGAAGGACTGAGGCAGAAATGCATTTAAGGTCACCCAAGGACAGTGTGTCTGTCCTGGGCTGCAGTTAGTACTAGGGCCTCATCACTGGGGCTTCTGTGCTCTGTCATGGGGCTTTCCCTCTCCTCTGTGTGTCCAACAGCAGCTCCGCCTGAGAGCAAGTAACTTTTCCTGAGCACCTGGCTTCCCAACATAAGGCAACCGAGGCTGTGGGGTGTAATTTGCTCCAAGTCCAGGCGACTATATGAAGTTGAAATTTAAACTGTATTGCTTCATTTCTGTTTGTGGTCATTCCAGTACTGAAGTCTGACAAACTTCTTCATGCTTTTTATTTATTATCTAACAAGTTTTCAAGGGCAAATAGGCACACATAAGTGTACAGGTAGTCACAACTAAGTACCATGTTAAATAAGGTGATGATGAATACTTTCATCTGGGTTGCCTGCATACACTAAATCAATTCTATCGTTTTTTTTTATTTTCTCAGGAAATCATTCATTCTCACTGTATTAGTCGGGGCTCTACAGAAGAATATAACCAATAGGATGAACATATATTAAAAGAATTTACTAGTATCAGCTTATATTAAAACAGTAACAATTGTTTCACACTTGAGAAGCTGAGAACCATCAGTGGCTGGCCGCTGGGGCTGGGTGTCTCTTCAGTAGGAGGAGACCCACTGTAAATGTCTCACATTGGAAAAGCCCAGGAGTTGCTCAGTCCATGATGCTGGGTGTTAACAGTCACCATTTGGTGTCAAAAACCTGGGAAGTTCCTGGAGAGCTGCAAGTCCTTAGAAAAGGATGGAGGCCTGGAGACTCTGGGTCTGAGAGCAGCAAAGTGGTCAGCAGCAGCAATGTGCAGCATGAATCAACTCAGAGCAAAGGAGAAGGCTGAACCAGCAAATCTGAGAGATCATCTTTCTGTCATGCCCTTTTGATCCGGGCTCCCATCAGAAGGTGACACCCACACCTTCCCATATCAATTACAGCAATCAGGGCTTTCTTTTCATTTTAATTATGTATTTAACTTTAATCATTAACAATTACTGCTCAAATAAATCTAAACCATTATTTATTATCATATTATTTATATGTAGAACAAATAATAAAGACAAAGAGACAGAAATTGGGTTCAACCAGAAAACTGGAAAACAAAGCAGCAAAGCCACTAGATAAAGAAATCTTACCTCTACCAAGGCTAGGTGACCACAAACTAGACAGACTAAGCCTCTCTCTCCCCTCCCATTTTATATTCCTTCTAATGCTGAAATTAAAGGCATGACTCCTAGTACTGGGATTAAACATGTAGGCCACCACCACCTGAATTTGCTTCTGCATTGATCTTGAACTCACAGAGATCCATCTGCCTCTGTCTCCCAAATCCTGGGGTTAAAGGTATGTGCTGCCATTACTTGACTGCTAGTGGCTTTAGCTTTGTCTCTGGTCTTTAGGTAAGATTTATTTATTAAAATACAAATAATATACCACTATATTTCCCCTTTTGTCTAAAATAAGAAAGACCATAAATAATATAAGAAAAAATATACAATAAGTACAATGACTATATACAACATATACAGGCAATAAATTCATCAACAATGTCTAGTCCATTAGCATTTGACAAATTCAGAGAAAATATCTATCCTATCTTGGTGAGTCCAAATTTTTGTACCTAATTTACTTTCTATCATAACTTGTTTTCTGCATCTGGCAAACAAGGAAAACTATAACTATCTAGTCTTCAACTACTTCAGAGACCAGAAAAAGAAATGATATTGAGTAAGCAAAAAGTGCAAAAAAGCAACTTCCAAAAAGAACCTGAGTAATAACAGAAACAGCTGGCTGCCTGGACAGTCACCCAAGTTCTTCTGCAACATTGGGACATACATCTTCAGCCTACAGGCCTAGCATATCCAACAGAATTTTCTGTGAGGAATATTCTGAAGGGCTGTCCCTCCTTGTCTTGACAATGTTTGGCAGTAACTTTCTTTTGTGCCAGCAGTTGGGGCAAGGGGCATTTTCTTGTCCAGTGGCTTACTTTTGCCACAAAGAAAATAAATGTCATGTGGAGTTTCTTTGATGCCCATTATCTTCTCTGAAGTAGATTGGTGCTGCCAGGAGCAGACATGTCTCATTGTCATAAAAAGAAGAACCACCTAAGTTACTAAAAACATCTTAAATGCCATATTCTGCAGATCTCTGAAGTGTTTGAAGATGACCTGTCTATCTAAAATATATCTTTGTTTGACCTTGAAAACATACCTAATGTGACTATAATTTTAATTATACTAGGTGATTAACTACTAACCTGAATTTCCTTATTATCCTAAATAGTTGGTAATAATAATTTTCAAGGACTATAAATTTGCATTATATTGTTAAATGAGTTATAAATGTACAATAGTAGAAGCATGTTCTAACAAAATTAATCTCAATATACAAAATTTGTATATAATATACAAAAGTCTGATCCAATGTAAAACATTTAAAATTAGTAGTTGCTTTTAAAAAATAGATTCAGTAATCTACCTTTTTATCTTATCATATATGCGTCCTCCCTTTTTTATTTTCAGAATAAATTCAATATTCTACCCTTTTCTCCTATCACTTATACATAATAAATTGATTATTTCTGGAATGGTCTAAGAATTAAGAAATCTATTTATAGCTTTGGAGGATGAATTTTTTTATATTACTAAAACGTAATCAAATCATTCCCTCTTGTTCTTTTTGCTACCTTCAACTCCTTCTGTGTTCTTTTCTCCTTGCTCCCTATCAAATGATATATATATATATATATATGTTCATAAATATATAAACTCAATCTGTTGATTCTATTTGGTGTTGTGTGTATGTATATGATTTCAGAACTGGCTACTGGTATTGGATAGTCAATTAAGGGGCTCATCCCTAGCTCTCACCATGCTTTAGTGACTTGTAGGGTTTTGTTGTTGTTTTCTTATCTAGGGGTCACCTCTGGAGATTTCCTCTTTACATGTTAGCATGTCTGTTGGTGTTGTCATTATCCAGGTCTTATTTAGATGGCCATATTATTAAAGTATCACCCAGTAAATCTTCCCTGTCAGTTCTAAGAGAAGCAATCTTACAGCAGACTTTCTGGTCCTCTGGCTCTTACAATCTTTCTTCCCCTCATCTTTGATGCCCCCTGAGCCCTAGGCACAGGAAAATTGTGTTGTAGAGGTTTCCAGTGGGCCTTGTCATTACATGATCACTTGTTCTCTGTATTTTGACCAGTTGGGAGCTATACTAACAGTGGGATAAGTATTTAGAATCCAGTTAGGCAGTGTGCTGGTTTAGTAAGTTAATGGTAGTGTGTTCTCTTCCAGATCCATTATTTCACGAGCCTCAACTAGTTGGCTATGTTTCCAGTATCAGGAATGATTTTGCTTCTGTCAAGCTAGTCTTAAGTCCAGTTAGAGAGTTGTTGGTTAGCACCAAGATATGAACACCACTATTTCACCCTTAGGGAAATCTTGCCTTGCTAATCATAGTTGTGGTCCTAAGGCTTCACAGTTGTGTGGGACTATTGATTGCATCCCCTTGACAGGTTTCGTAGCATCTTTGAGAATTATAAAAGTTACCCCCCAGGGAGAAGACTTTCAAGTAAGGTCCTCAGAGTCCTGTGTCCAAATTTCACTTTGTTTTCAGCAATAGGGACTTACCTTTGATCTCTGAGAAGTGACCAAGGGCAACATCCAATCAGGACAATAATTCATTCTATTTTTCATAGAGAACTGACAAACATGATTCCTGCTAATAGAAGGGAAAGTTTATGGATTTACCTGGGCTATAGTTACTGCACTTTGGATTCGGGGGTCTTGTTCATAATCCTTGATCTTTTGCAATGTTTGCCATATCAAGTTTCTAAGTCCGTCCTGTTCCTCATCACCCTGAAGTTCCCATGACATCTTTACCAAGTTATACACTATGCCGTAGTATCCAATCCAGACCACCTTGGCACCTGAAAAAGTGAGGAGGAGGATAATAATCATTTGAGAATATACTGTCTTATAGTTGCATGAATAAAAAGACAAATTCTATTTTATTCACATTGATAATAATTAATGTTAATTAATGTAGGGAAATTGAAATTAAGAATACTCCCAAATTTAAAAGTTTCAAAACAGGAATTTAACTGTGTTAAGTTCTACTCTCAAGATTATCCTTAGAGTGAAATAATTTCATTTATTCTTAAACTACTCTTTTTACCTGGTTATAATATATTTCTATGTGGTGGTGCTTAACATAGATAATTCTGACTTGGGTAGAAACAGGACAAATAAATTTCAATAATAAAATAATAATATAGTGCTCAGAGGGGAGATAAACTAAATTTCGTAAAAGAACAATAAGAAAATTCTGAGCCTATGTTAAGAACTTAAATTCTCAAAAGAAAAAGAATGAACTTTCACAAAAACCACGAAAGTTTTTTTAAAACCCCAAAATTTCAATAACAATAATTACTATTTTAAAAAGTCAGGCATAATGGAACACACCTTTAATTCCATCACTCAGGTGGCAGAAGCAGGCAGAACTCTGTGAGTCTGAAACCAGCCTGGTCTATAGACTGAGTTCTGGGACAGCCAAGGCTACATAGTAAAATCCTGTATCAAAAAGAATTATTATTTTAATTGGCATAAACTGGAGCACTAAGTATGTCTGGATTCTAATTCTGCTATGTAGGCTTTCCTATTTCAGCACATAAAAGGAAACACATGATGTCAGCTTGTTTAGAAGGTTCCCTACTGTTGACAGGTGAATCCCCATACATGCCCCATTTCAAACAAGGGATTTTTTTTTTCTACATCGCATGGTTCAGTCACAGGGGAAGAAAAGACTATAAGGTACAAAAAGCTAGGGAAAGACTAGGAGTTGGAAAGAGAAAGTGTGTACACATTTCAGAAATTTGTGACAGAAGTTGAAGAAAGAAAACTTTCTGATTCCTCTTCCGGAGATGTTTCACTCCCGAGATCACTGGTGCTCAGGTAAGAAGCACAAACAGGAGGCTGCAGCTAACAAGGCATTTACAGAGCTCTCCTCCCTTTGTCAATTAAATTATCTGCAATTAAGGGACTGTGGTGTTCAAACTTCTGTAACTGGAAAAAGATGGCTCTATTAATGAATAATAATGTTCCTCACTACAAAAACAGAATTTAATCAAGAAAAACAAATTTAATTGTATGTTTTCTTTCTTGGGAGATAAACAACCATGGCTTCAAGCAGTGGACCAGTCTGGGGAGCTACAGTGACTCACAAGAGAATTCAGAGAGCAATAAATCCTTGAAAAGATGATGTACTGGGACTGCCAGCGCAAGATTCTTGGTGAGGGCTGGCAGAGGAAGGAAGGGAGCTGGGGAAGGAGAGACCCTCCATGACCTTGTCAAATCGGGCAATTTGGAGAAAGGATAGGGAAGGATGTTGGAGAACGGCTGCATGTAGGAAGGTAACCTGACAAAAAGGTCAGCATTGCAAATAAATGTTACACTAGATTCCTGCTTGCTCTTGCATTCATGTTTACTGCAGCCTGATTCACCATTACTAAGCCATGGTATGTCATCTGTCTCTGTGTAGATCCCAAATTGGAGAGCCAGGCAACCATGGCTCTCTCTGGTGTTATTTAATACATCATTTTACAATACATCACTCCTCATTCATCCCCATCCCACTTTCAAATATACTACAAAAGGAAAAATGAGCACAAACACTGGAGTTCTGAGTAAATACTTAATTCTATCTTCTAAGGTTAATGCAAATTATTCCTTTTGTTTAACCGTAAGTCCACCCATCCAACAGTACATCTACACCTTAGCTGCCTCCTACCCATTTTCTGCTCTCTTTCTATTCAGAAACTCTCTCTGAATCTTCATGGTGAGTGTCTTGCCTTGCCCTTACAAAATTATATCTATAACATACTGGAATTGTCACAGTTCTAGGAAGATAGGGATTATCGGAGTCACTCTGACATACGTAGCACCTAGCATCATGACAGCACAATATATAAGAAGAGGCAGGGTGAAAACTATCTCCATTTGTCTAGGATGAAGGTGTTGCTTAAAACAGAGTGCTTTTGAGGACAAAATCAAAATTGTGCTAAAAAAAATTAGGCTAGTTGCACCAATAATAGGACTCCTGTGGAGATGTAGTTATGAGGAGAGAGAAGAGAGAAGATGACTGACAGGATTTCACACAGGGCTGAAGAAGAACATTCACATCCATAGAGGTGATGTAAAGTAGCTAACCGTAAATGGTGTCCTATGTAACGGGTGATGTTTCAGCAAAGGAGTAATTCCACATCAATCAGTGAGCTGGGTAGCCTCGATGGGAGTTGTATGAAGTAATCTAGGTCCTTACTGTGGTAGGCAGAAGGAGGTGAGAGGAAGAAACAGACACTGGATATCAAAGAGGGCACCTAATAAAGTCTTCGCTTTGAGTGGAGGTTGTGAAGGTCAAAGAAGAAGCACACTTTGAAATTTAGAAGAGAAAAACGATAATAAAATCACTTGCAAAACTGACCCTGTTGTTTGGAAGAGCCAGTTTGGGAGATGAGGTGAAGAACCTTAGCAAAATGTGGAAGAATGAAGGAAGAGTCCAACTTCCAGTGACACATAGCTCCTAAGACACAGCTGAAAGAAATGCAGGAAGGTAGACGTGTGGAGCTGCTTCACACACCAGCAGAAAGAGACTATGGGATTTATTACAGGTAAAGCGCAATTTTGGGGGGTTTGGGGGTTTTTTATTTTGTTTTGTTTAAATTCCATCTGAATTTATTTATTCATTTAGTTAGTGTGTGTGTGTGTGTGTGTGTGTGTGTGTGTGTGTGTGTGTGTGTGTGTGTGTGTGTGTGTGTGTGTAGGCACATGCATGCCATGGTGAGCATGTGGAGGTCAGGGACAACTTGAAGAAATCAATTTTCTCTTTCTACCATGTGAGTCAAAGGTATTAAGCTCAGGTCATCAGGCCTGGGGGCAAATGCCTGCATCACCTGAGGCCGCTCATTTGTCCCAATTTTGAATATTTAAGTTATTTTATAAACTGAGTCTTGTTGGAGGGAGGTTGCTTGTTGGTTCCCGGCCACCCGGCTAGCTTAGCCCCGAAATAATAACATAGAAACTGGATTAATTAAATCACTGCTTGGCCCATTAGCTATAGCTTCTTAGTGGCCAATCTTACATATTAATTTAACCCATTTCTACTAATCTGTGTATCACCACATGACAGTGGTTTACCGGCTAAAGTTTCAGCATGTCTGTCTCCGGCGGCTCCATGGCGTCTCTCTGACTCCACCTTTCTTTCTCCCAGCATACAGCCTAGCTTTTCCCTACCTACTTCTGATCTTTCCTGCCATAGGCTCAAAGCAATTCTTTTTTTCATCAACCAATAAAAGCAACACATAGACAGAAGGGCCTCCCACACCACAGTCTCAGGTGAGAAATGGTTTTACTTTGTTTTTGTCTATGTATGTTTGTGTGCATGCAGATGCTTCATTTAAGCATTGCTAAGCATGTGTGTGTGTTCATGCAGATGCTTTATTTAAGCATGTGCTGTGAGTATGTGTATGTGTGTGTGTGAAGACCAGAGAAGGGTGTCAGACCCCTCAGAGCTAAACATACAGCCATTTGTGAGCTGCCCAAAACTGAGGCAACAGAGCAGCAAGTTCTCCCCAGCTGTAAAAAAGGCTTTGAACTATAAAGTAACTATTATTTGCTATAAATCCTAACTCATTTTTAACTGTTAAATTGTTTTCTAGTTTTTCTGTTCTGGATTTTTTGTTTTGCTTTACTTTGGTTTTGGGTTTTTGATTTTGTTGCTGTTTGTTTGTTTTATGTTTATTTGGACAGAATCTCATATAGCCCAGATTGGCCTTGAATGTACTATATAACCAAGGCCAGCCTTGAAAATTTGATTGATATTCTGTCGGGATTACAGGTAAGTGCCACTATGCTTGAGTTTAAATCTTATCTTATTTACTTACAGACTCCCAACTTCCATGTTGCTTTTTGTGACCCATAGCTATGTTCAAACTCTGAGAGAAGATCTCACCAGATCACGCAGCATAACCTGACGCTGTTGCTCTTGAGAGGAAAATGCTTTGGCTCACAGCCTTGGCTGCTCACACCTGTGGTTAGTTAGCCTGCTGTCCTTTGATCTATAATGAGGCAGAACCTCACAGCAAGGACTGTGTCCTGGAGCAAAGCTGTTCACCACATGGCAGCCAGGAAACAGCAAGGAAGAGAGAGATACAGGAAAGGTCTGGAATCCCGAGAGTCTACTAGAGGGAAAACCCCAAGCATCCAGCTCCATTCAATTAGCTCCAGCTTCCTAGGAGTCAATATCTCCCAGTGCTGTGCAGGCTGAGAACTGAACCTTTGGTACATGCCAGATCCAAGCATTACAGCATAAGAGGAGAATGTCTGAATCATTGAAAAAAATGACTTAGCTTTGGGGATTTTATCTCTTTGCTGTATAGTCATTGCACATGTTCTCAAGTTACAGAAGGATATTTTTCACACAAGTATATGGTATACTTTGAGCATATTCCCTCCCACACTGTCCACCTGGTCATTTAACTTCCTTCCCTTTGCTCTTCCAGAAAGTTTTACATCTAATTTCATATCATCTATGCATATGTGATTTTATGTATCTATATAAAATCTAGGAAGAACAAACAAAAGGTCGTAAGTAGCATTTGACTTTCTCAGAGGGACTTATCTCATTTAATACAATAATCTACAGTTGCAACCATTTTCCTGTAGACATTTATGATGAAAAGGTTTCCATGTTTTCTACCTATACATTTTCTGTATCCATCCCTCTGCTGATAAACATCTAGGTTAGCTGTGTAAGGCAGCTACTGAGAGCAGTGCTGTGAAGAACGCAGGTGCCGTGTGTTCTATACACGTCCACTTGGAGTTCTTCCGAGGTTTAACTAGGTCACATGCTAAATCTGTGTTTATTTTTGTGGAACCTATATAGCCTTTTCCTTTCTGACTGGAGTATTTACAGTCCCACCAGCAGTCTATGCAGATTCTCTCCTGTCGCTTTCCTGATTGACCACCTTCCTGGCTGGATGAGAAAGCTCCAGCAAAGCTTGACTTTGCATCTCTTTGATGGCCGAACTTTATTCTTCATTTGTACGGCTTTTCAGAACTGCCCATTCCTTTAAACTAGACTATTTTATTTTATAGCATTTATTGACTTGTTTGATTTCTTATATAGGCTTTTGAGTGACGTGTGCTTGCTTCATCGTTCCATTTGCCTGCAGTATCTCTTCCCATATTTCACGCTGTTTGAATGTCTTCCGTTAGGTAAGGTGCATTCCTTGAAGTGCACAAATAGACCCTGCTTTCTGTTGTTTTCAATCCAACCTGCTAGTCTGTGTCTTGTGATTGAGGAATGGGGATCACTAACACTTAGGGTTATTGAAGGGTGTGCACCCATTCTTGTCATCTTGTCGGCTTTTTTAGTGCTTGGTATGTCTCTGTTGTCACTTAACCGTTCTTCAGTCACTTAACAGTTCTTCTTAAGAGTGGTTTACACTTTCCTATTGCCCCAAAAACGCGCTTACCTTTCTCTTTAGTCCAAAGGATTCCTTCAATGTCTTCTGTAAAACTAGCTTAGTGTTCATAGATACCTTGTTTGTTTTTACTATGAAATCTTTTCGTGATCATTCAATTACTACAGCTTTGCCAGATACTCTGGATTGGTATGTATTGTCTTTCAGGACTGCAACACAATATTTTAAATCCTTCTGGCATTTAAAGTTCCTCTTAGGACATCTACTGCTCTTCTGATAGGCTTGCCTTTGTGATCTGGTGTTTCTCTTGCAGCTGTCAATATCCATTCTTGTAGTATATATTTAGTGCTTTAACTATAAGATGCCATGGGCCGGTTCTATTTTCATTTTGTCCGTTTGGGAATCTAAAAGCAGGTTGTGCCTGGGTATGTATCTCCATGGAAAGACTTGAGAAATTTTCTCTTATGGCTTTTAAAAAATATGTCTTTTTTTTTAACCTTTCTTTTCTTTATTTTTTTTCCATACATTGTTTTGTTTTGTTTTTTCCATTCAAGAACATAATTAAAGATAAAAAAAATTTTTTTTCCTTTCTTCCCCTTCTCCCGGTCCCCTCCCACTACCCCCCACCCCTCCTCCCTCCCCCTTCTTCCTTGAAAGAGGGCATGGTGCCCTGCCCTGTTGGAAGTCCAAGGCCCACCCCCATCCCTCCTGGATCTTTTACATGAAATTCTTTTCCTATTTCTGGGTCTGCAATTCATAGATTTGGTTTGATCTTAGTGTCCTGCAAATATCTTATGTTCTGTGTGTACTTTCTTATTAATCTAACTTTGTTATTATCTGAATACTCAATCTCTCTTGTCTTCAAGCCCTGTATTCTGTTTCCCCTTGATCCATTTTATTGCAGAAGCTTTCTTATCTTTTTAATTCAAATTCTGTACTTTTTATTTCCAGTCATTCATACTGATTTTTTTCACTATTTCTATATGATTATTAAATTCAACTTTTGTATAAATTTCTTCTTTTTTCCTGTTGTTGACGTTCTCTAGAAAATCATTCAAGGGTGCATTTGTGACTTTATAGATTTAGTTGAACAAACATAAAATTAAAATTATTGTTTTACATTCTTGCCTAGGACATCAACTAATTTACTTTCATTATACGGCACTTCTACAAGTCTCAAAGGAGTCACACTGCTTTCGTTTTTCATGTTTCTCATATTCATACATTGGTATCTTCAGATATGGAGTTTGATTGTTGTTGGCTATGTTTTAATCACGCTCGTTCACTCAGTGGAAGTGTTTACAATGTTCAAAATGTTTAGGAGGGGCTTGGTTTGAGTAGAATTAGGTTTTCATTTTTCTTTGCTAAACTGGGTATCTAAGTCACTAGTTAGATCATCAGTTCCAGGATCAATATCTAATATTCCCAGGAGAGAAGAATAGTTTCTATAAGAACAACTATCAAAGGAGAGTGTCACTATGAAAATGCACTGACCATCAAAGTAAAAAATGATCACCTCTTTAGCGCAAATCATTTTAGGAAGTAGAGGAGCAGTCATAGTACTGTGTACACTGAGGTATTAACTACTATGTGTGAGTGGAGGGAAAAGAGGAAGACTAGTGGTTAGGACTGGAACAGTAAAGAAACAAAGAAAAGAGAACAATAGATAGATGTGGAAAACAGTTCTGGGAAGATGGTTCTGCCATCAAGGTTAAGGTTCACAACCAAAAGTGGGAAACAGCAGGGACAAGGGAGGGAGAAGAGGTGTCTCTCACTAATAGGAGAGTAAAGGAGCTGAAGAAAAAATTACAATCTGATAACCTAAAACAATCCCAGCTTTTAGGAGTCTGAGATATGAGGAATCCCAGATTAGGCCATTCTGTGTTCCTTGGAGAAGCCTATCATCATCGTCATCATTATCACCATCATCATCATCACCAGCAATATCAACACCATCATCATTATCATCATCATCATCATAATCTTCATCATCATCATCACCATCACCATCATCATCACCATCATCATCATCACCATCAACATCAGCATCAACATCAACATCAGCAGCAGCATCATTATCATCATCTTCACCATTATCACCATCATCATCACCATCATCACCATCATCATCATCATGTAAACAAAGGAAAAGAAAAAAGAACAGAAAGAAAAAAATAAAATAAATAAGCAAGTGTCCTAGTAACTTGACATTGGTTACTGAATAAAGCAGAAATAAAAGAGAAGGGGAGAGTGTAGATAGAAGTTTCTATCCTGCCTGGTCCTGCAGCCATTCAGTCACACACACAAAGGCTTATATTAACTATAAACTGTTTGGCCTATTGTACAGGCTTATTATTAACTAGCTCTCTTATGACCTAAATTCACCTATAATTCTTGTCTTTTTTTTTTTTTAGCCATGTGGCTTGATATCTTTTCTCAGTAAGGCAGTCTCATCTTGCTTTCTCTGTGTCTGGCTGGTGACTGACTCTCTGCCTTTCCTCATCCCAGAATTCTCCTAGTCTGATTTCCCCCACCTACACTTCCTGCCTGACTACTGGCCAATCAGCATTTTATTAAACCAATATGAGTGATACATCTTTAATCCCACACCAAGAGAGAGATGAATGTGTATGTAGACTCCTAATGGGGTCTCTTGTCTGCTTAGCATCCAGATTCTCAGTGTTATTCCTGGGCTTCCAGATGCTGTCACACCTGTGGGAGGGCAGATCACAGATGCTGACTGGGCCCATCAATGAGAGGTTCTCTACAGGGTGGGCTTGGAATACTGATCCCCACCCCCGCAGGAGGTTCTCAGTGTCTATCATATGTGATTGTAGACTGTGTCTCAATCCTCCTGCTGACTCTAGCTCTAACTGGACTTCCACCTCACCGAATACTACATGGTTCTGATTCTGCTTCTTCTCTATAATCTAGAAGTCCTGGTCCAGGTTTTACTGTCTACCTTCACTCTAGGTTTGCCTGGTTGTAATCCACAAAGGGTCTAGGAAAAACACACTGCCTCCTGGAGCAGGGTCTTTTTTTTTTTAATGACTTCTCATCCTTTCTTCAGTAGAATGTTTAGAAGGGATGTTCTTCCTTTTCTGCCAGGGCCTCTTCTCCCTCGGCCAGTGCCTTAGACAACTTCTATGTCCTTCTTCTCTTTGGTCTTTAAAGTGTCTGTTAATGAATGTGTAGTGCACATTTTCTGAAGTTCTCCATCATGTCTCCTGCCTTCTAGTGTTGCATTTCTGCTTCCCTAGGAGGGAAGAGTTTTCAAATGCACTGACCCTCAGGGATGGACTCCTGATTTATAATTTTCCATTTTATTTTGTTATTTAACCCACTGATATTTAGCTATCACCCATCTCTTCTGATAGCTGTTAGCCAATATTCCAGTTTATTACCTGGAAATTCTAATCGATCATACCTGTGTGTGGTTCTTCAGCTTCTATTCTCTTGACCCCACTCTTTTGATCATCCTCTGGCCTCGGTCTCCCAAAGAGCTGAAATGCTCCCATGCCCAGGTCCAAACCTTTTGACCTTATAAAAGAATGGCTAAAATTTGTACAGACCACTTTTTTCACACATTTAAGTTATTAATTGAAGACAAAATATTTTATATGATTGCAGTAGTTCACATCAAATTGAGTATGTTTGGTTTTATAGTCCTCAAGCTCGATAACAAATCTATAAAATAGATTCTGATCATTGTGTTCTCAAACTCAAAATTCTTTTAAAAATTTCTTATTGTTTCAAAGTAAGCTGTGTAAACTCCACTAGAGTGTTGCTGATAGACATCAATGAGAAGAATCTATTACATCTAGTGTACCAACAGCTAACAACGGGAATGACCTTTTGGAGACAGATGAATATACTGGAGCTGTCGCAGAAAGCCTTCTCATCTGCACATCTAGACACTTCCTGTGAAGCGTGCCTGCGACAAAACTCCTAATCTGGGGACCAAGCACAGCATAAGGCAGACTTCTGTCCTGCTGTCGGAGACTCTGTGGCAGCTATCAACTGCGCCACTTTAAATAAACAGAGAGAAGCAGTGTCTGTGTGTGCAACTAAGCAGGCAGTGCCATAGGAGAAGGGAGAAAATGGAACCAAACTGTAAGTTCTCAGAATTTATTAAGAATCTGTGCCATTTGGAAGCCAGTATTAGGAGCACTCTTTTATAATAATGTTTTGTTTTAGTGACTGGATACATCATGGCCTTTAATTGACATTCTGAGTATATGGACCCCCAACAGGCAGCAACCGGGGAACGTAAATGTTTCTGTGTGTCTGAGTGCAGCCTTTATGGTGTCGACAAACACAACTCTACAGTGTGCAGCCAAAGCATGGCTGAAAGGCAGCGCAAACGTATGATGAAGCTCAGAGTGCCGCCATTATTAAATGCCACGAAGAAGGAAACTGATGAGAGCAGTGTGAGAAAACTAAGGCGGGAACAAACTCACCAGCACGCTCTGCACTACAAATGCAGAGCCGAGGCTCTCTGCCAATGAGAATGACGACAGAGCCTTTGGAACATTATCATTCTAGTGGAAGAAACAGGTATGAAGAAAGCAAGCAAAGCAGCATCAGTTTGTAGTGGTGCAACAAGGGTCGCAGATGATAGAGTGACAATGGCTAGAAGAGAAAGGTGAGGCTCAGCTCACTGTCCAAGAACCCCAGAAAAGTCTGCCCAACAGGAGATGGAGAACGCAGAGGCTTTGGTTCTGAGGCAGCTTACACGTTTAGAGAAATAGAGGAAAGGATTTTCTGGTTTTAAAAAATGTCTTCTTACTTGGAGGGGCCACGGAGGTGGCTCAGTGGGCAAAGGTGCTTGCTGCCAAGTTAGATGTGGTCACTTTGAGCCCAACAACTCATATAATGGAAGGAGAGAACCAACTCCCTCAAAATGTTCTCCAACCTCCACTAGCACACCATGATACACTCGTGAACACACATTCCTGGGCGCGCGTGCGCACACGCGTGCGCACACACACACACACACACACACACAAATAGATAAACAATTTTTTAAAAGGATATGCTTGCTTGGGAAAGGTAAGCTATGATTTGAAAATGTGGGTGAACTGAGCCACATAAAATCCGTTCAACCTCTGGAAATGCCAAAGATGAGCCCAAGCCATTTGGCTAGCTGTCTATTTAAGAGGCACAATAAGAACTGTGAATAATAAAGCTTGGGAAACCCCCAAAGCTGCATATTATACATATATAATTATATTATAAATATATAATACATTTAACATAATAGTATCAAAAGTTATTTTTCATATATAATCACGTTTGATTACTACTACACATCTTAAGCAAGCATGCAACAGTATAATGATGTGGGATGTCCTTCTGTATATGTGTTGCTTTTATTAGTTGATGAATAAAGCTGTTTTGGCCAATGGCTTAGCAGAGTAAAGCCAGCTGTAAATCTGAACAGAGATATAGAGAGAGATTAGGCAAAGTCAAGGAGACACCAGCCAGCTGCCAAGGAAAGAAGACATGTAGAAAATGAGGTAATGCTATGACCATGTTGCAATGCATAGACTAATAGAAATGGGTTAATTTAAGATGTAAGAGCTAGCTAGAAATATGCCTGAGCCATTGACCAAACATTGTTATAATTAATATAGTTTCTGTGTGATTATTCGGGTCTGGGAGGCCAGGAAATGAAAGTGCAGTCTCTGTCTACAAAATAAACTAAAGAAAATCATCCTTATAAATATACCCATTATTTTTGCAGGTAATGCTAGATGCCAAAGACAAAAAAATCAGCAGATTCTTTTATTAGAATGTGATAGTTGACTGGAATAAGATACCAAGTTCTGATCCAAAATGTTCATGAATAATTAAGAAAGTGAGTAGAACATGCCTTACTTAAATTTCATAATCTTTTCCAGCTATAAATTATGGAAATCTGTTAATTAAAAATAATTTTCTGGAGTTGCAATTGAGAAGGACAAGAGTGGTTCATTTTTTATCAGGACCAACTGTGATTCTTACGAATAAACTTAAAAATACCAGACTCCTAATTCCTTGATTTCCTTTAAATGCTACTATGAGATATGGATTATCTCAAAAGAAGGAGGTAATTTCACAAGCCTTTATAGCCCAAGGCACAAAGAGAAATAAAAAGTAGAAAAATTTAAGACCACCTTGGGAAGTAAAGCAAAGTAATAAAAATGTTATGTTTATAGGTATGTTACATAAAACAACAATAAAAAAGCCTTTCATGGGCTGGGAGATGGCTCAGTTGCTAATGCACTTGCTGTGCAAACATGAAGACCTGGGCTTAGGTCCCCTGAGCCCATAGCACAGCTTGTAACCCCTCCCAGCACTGAGGGTAGTGGACACAGATGGATTCACTGCTCAGATGGTCCAGGTAATGCTCACACTCCATTCAGTGAGAAACATTGTCCCAAAAACTAAGCAGAGAATGATTGGGGAAAGATATCCTGTGTCAGCATATATAGATGCACATGTCCACACTGGCAAGTTCACACACATCCCCCTACCACTCTTTCTCTCTTTCAAAATCTATAATCCTGAATAGACTGAGATTCTGAAAGGTAAGTTTCCTAAAATTCAGAACTCGGTGACAGAGAATGCTCATCTTGAGTTTCAGGTTGCAAATTTTCTGACACCAAGTCATGTCCAACAAACTGGTGTTTTTTGCTTGTTTGTTTTTTGCTTTGTTTTTTATCTGCATCTGTCCTTGCTATGCATCTCTCTCCCATTCGTACATAAATCTCTCACCAACTGTCTTATTTATCATTCTTTCTGATCAGCAGATACTTTGGGATCTCGCTTACAAACAAAAGATGGTGACATCAGAGCAAGAGCACAACAGGAAAGCCTAGATCCTCCAGTTCACGCTGGGAGAAATGCAGATACTGAAAGAAAGGTCTCTGCATGCTGGGAAGTGGGAATTTAACCACACCAACACCAGAAGGAAGGATGGAACCATTTACAGTGCAGTATCCCCCCAAGCACAGCATTATAAAACTGGAATGCAACAGTCAGCTAAAGCATCCCCAGCCTGGAGAAGGAAAAGGACATCTAAATTCAGGAAGCCCACAGGATTCAAAAATTTGTACAAATAAATCCACACCATGGCATGCTACATTTGGATGGCAACAAGAAAAAAAAACCTTGTCATGTACAAGGTGGGTACCAAGAGACTAGTGAGCGAATATCAGGAGACTAGTGAGTGCCAGGAGACTAGTGAGTGAGTGCCAGGAAACTAGTGAGTACCAGGAGACTAGTGAGTGAGCACCAGGAGACTAGTGAGTGAATATCAGGAGACTAGTGAGTGAGCACCAGGAGACTAGTGAGTGAGTATCAGGAGACTAATGAGTGAGTACCAGGAGACTAGTGAGTGCCAGGACATCAGAAGCAGCATTTTCAAATACCTTCCTGAGGAGAAAGGAGTGGAATGCTATGTTCCCTGTACTAAAAAAATAATTGTTAATCACTAACATTATATCTACAAAACTGGACTCTAAAAAAGACAAACGGAGTGCTAGAAATGGATTCAGTAGATAAAAACAATTGCTGCTCTTCCAGAAGACCCAAATGTTTCCCAGCAACCACATCCGGCAGCTCGTGGCCATCTGTAAATCTGGTGCCAGGAGATCCAGTGTGTTCTGGACTGCACAGTCATAGTGCACTCATATGCACATAGCCACTCATAATTTTAAAATAATAAAAATAAAGTTTTTAAATGAGAGACTTTATCACACGAATTATGCATAATCCCTACAATGTCTTACAAGAAATGTGAATGGAAATTTCTAAACTAGAAACAACAGGGAGGAGAAGAACAATATGCTAGGAAAGAATACAATATATGCTCTCTACAAAAAAAAAAGGCACATTGTATTTTTATGAACCCTCACAGCCTGTGTGGTGGTTTGAATGATAAATGTCTCCCCAGAGTCTCAGGTATTTAAATACTTGATCCCCAGCGGGTAGGGCTATTTGTGTAGGTTTAGGAGGTGTGGCCTTGCTGGAGGAAGTGTGTCACTGTGAGGATGGGCTTTGAGATCTCTTTTGCTCAAGTATCACTCAGTGTGACAGTCAGTTGACTTCCTGTTGCCTGTAAGACACAGCACTCTCAGCTCCAGCACATCTGCCTGCACGCTGCCATGCTCCTTGTCATGATGTTAATGGACTGAACCTCCGAAACTGTAAGCCAGTCACCCCAATTAAATGTTTTCTTTATAAGAGTTGCCATGGTCATCTGTCTCTTCACAGCAATAGAAACCCTAACGAAGATAGGGAGCAAACATCATAAGAGCCAGAGGACCAGGACATTTGCTGCTGAACAGTGTCTTCTAGATATGACAGGAAAGTCACACCCTTGAAATCTCAACAATGTGGTTGCCTAAACAAGATAGGAAAATGACACCAGTTGACAAGCCAGCATGGGTGGCCCCCAATCCAAGATGAAGATCTTGAGGCAGCCAATGGCTGCTGAGAGAGGAAGAATGATTTCTCCAGGGATGAGTCTCTGATAGGTTACCAGATTCCAAGTGGTCAGCCCTAAACATATGTATGCATGAACAACACTAAATGAACTCAGTAGGTCATATGTATGTATGTATGTAACAATAATAATTAAAGAAGACAAGGTCATGAGTTGGAGAGGGAATGGGGAAGCCATGAGAAGACTTGAGAAGATGGGAAGGTGAAGAGTATGCAAATACAGTACTCACAATTAAAATTCTCAAAAACTAAAATATTTAAATAAAATAACAGAGAAAATGTATATAAAATAAAGATTCATTTTTTAAAGTATGTATATGCATTGTGTGGGTACGTGCATATGATATTGATGTGAGAACAGGTGCCCACAGTAGCCAGAGGATCCCTGGAGCTGGAGTCACAGGCAGTTTTGAACATCTCACGTGGGTGCTAGGAACTGAACTTGTGTCTTCTGCAAGAGAAATACCAATTCAGTCTTGCAGCTACCTCTTCAGCCTCCATTGCTTTTATTATTAGAAAGAACAGCTCAAAATTAGACACCAACTAGAATGAACAGACTTAAGGAACGATGGAGACTAACTAGGCCTAACAGGCACGGACAGAACACTGAATGTGTAATTAGGTACAATCTTGGAGAAAACTACATCATATAAGGAATCAAATGAGAGATTGGAAAACAGCCTAAGACAAACAAGAACACAACATACTGAAACTTCAGACTGGTGCCACAGCAGTACAGAAAGGGATGCTTATTGTGATGAGTATTCTCAAATTATTTTACAATCAAAGTAACAGAAAGAGACAAACTAAGCCCAAAGCCAGCAAAAGGCAATGAAAGAATTTAATAGAAATAAAGGAATCGAACATAGGAAAATTAAAATTTAAGAGTTTTTAAATAATGAAAAAGTACACCAATAATAATTTAGCCACACCAATAATAAGAAATGGGTAAAATTAAAAATGATAGCAATATCACAACTGATGTAAGACATATAAAGGACAGTGAAACTACTATCAAAAATTGTAAGCGACTGTAGTTATACAACCCAGTATAAATAAATGTTTCTAGAAAAGTGCATCCTATCAAGGGTTAATTACAAAGAGAATGTGAGTCCACCTGCAACTAGTAATATGGCTAAATCAGTAACTAAAAACTTCACACCTAGGACAAGCACAGAGCCAGATGACTTCAATAGCACATTCTATCATGAATCCAAAGACTTGATCATGGGAGTGACCTGTCCCAATTTATACATCTACAACACAGTTCCTGCACAGGTCAGGGAACATCACAGAAGGGGAGGAAGGAAGATTGTGAGAGTCAGAGGAGCAGGAAGTCCATTGGGAGAAAGTCTCCTGGAAATGTCAGGCGAGTTACACCAATAATACCACAACGTATGTCTGCCTAACCAAGACCAGAACAATGCCAACACCAACAGACACGTGAATATAGAAGGGGGAAAATCTCACTGGGCCAAACTTCTAGACAAAGAAATACAGGCAACTAAGGGATGCTGAAAGAGGAAGAGTTAGCCTTCCCCAGGGGTCCCCGAATTTCATGTATATATGAACAACATTAAATGGGCTTAGCAGGCTCTATTTATATAGGTGTGTGTGTGTGTGTGTGTGTGTGTGTGTGTGTTATAATAACCATAAAAAAAGAGGTCATGAGTTCAAGAGAAATTAAGGAAGGGGATACAGGAGATGCTGGAAGAGGAGAACACAGAAGGGATTGGAGGAAGAGAAAGGATTTGGGGCAGGGGGTTAAAATATTAACGTAAAAAATAATAAAGATGACAATGTCATCGCTTCTCAAACCTTTCTAAATGATAAACTGCAGAGGACAGGGCACTTTCAAACTCATTTTATGAAATGAAATATGATACCACAAGAAAAGATAAATTTGTGATACCACAAGATACAAATATGATACCACAAAAAAGAAAAGATATATATATATCAATATCCTGATAAGCTCAGATGTAAAACTCCTAACAAAAAATACTAGTGTGGGCGACAGCTTTTCACTCCAGCGCCAAATATCCGTGACAAACAACTCAAAGGGAGGGCTGGTTTCCTATATTTCAGCTCGTGTTTCAGAGGCTTCATTTCTGGTGGCAGGAGCCGTGGCAGAGAAGCGTTTTCATCCTGTGGCTTCCAGGAAACAAGCAAGTGTCACCCAAGACTGTGACCCAATGCAATCTTCAAATGCCCCAGTGCCACATTTCCTCCAGCTGAGCCCCGCCTCCCGAAATGATACCACCATCTGGGATCAGGCATTCCAATCATGGCCCTGTGGGGACATTTCATATTCAAACTAAATTTGATAATGCATTTAAAAGATCACACACTGTGAGCAAAACCTGATCCCAGGGATAATAAACAGCTCTATAGGGTAAATCATTTAATATTATGTACACATTTAAATACTGAAGGACAAGCTCCCACATGATGATAATAATTTAAATTGATGTCTGGTTGTTCTCAATTAAAAGACGCAGACAGGGTATTAAAAACTAAGCAAAACAATGTAAAGATCACTTTATAGTTGTTGAGAGACGACATGCCTGGATCTCTGCGGCCATGAAGAGTGGGCAAGAGCAGTAGAAACAAAACTACATTTGCTTAAGATGTTGTTAAAGAAAATGATGAGAAAATATATTTGCAAACCATATTATGATAATGATTAATCTCCAAAATATATAAGGGAGTTATAAACTCAGTGAATAAAAACCAAGAGGACTGGCAAGATGGCCCGGAGGGTAAAGGCATCCTCTGCACATCCTCTCACCTGAGTGAGAAACAACCCCAAAGTTGTCCTCTGACCCTCACATTCGCAATGTGACATGTGTACCCCCACACCATACACACGCACATTAATAAGAAATGAAATTTTAGAAGAATTGCAGCCAAGTAACTTGAATAGAGAAAGTACACAGGAGGATTTGGAGGGAGGAAAAAGAAGAGAAAATATATTATACTTTCAAAAATTAAAAATATGTACTGTGAAGAGAGATTCTGGGCTATTGATCTTGGACAGGCAGATGCTTGATATAATATTTTCTAGCTGTCTCCACCAGGGATGTGTGTCATGTGTGTCCTTCCTGAGGAGACAGTGCCTCTCCAGAGTCACACAGGATGACTTCGTATTCACATCTCTCTCCACAGCCGAGATGAAAACCCACAGGAGGGTGGTGTACGCCCACAGTCCCAGCCAGGAGGATGCAGTGGAAAAACAAGACTTCAGAGCCTCATAGTGAGCTCCAAGCGAGGAGTGGCTACGTGACAAGACACTCTCTCAGAGACAAACAAACAAAACCAAAATATAGATTTACCAATTTTCTCAGAAAATAAAACAGCAATTACCTCACTCCCAGAAAAAAAAAAAAAAGACAAAGGACTTGAAAAGTCAGTTCTCTAAAGAAGGTATACAGATGTCTAAAGGGATATGAATGATGCCGGGTGTAATCATCAAGATTGGGAAGAACCTGGAACTTTTTATGCTTTTGTTGAGAATGTAACACGATGCAGCCACAATGAAAGGCAGTAAGCAACTTCTCTGAAAGCTTCAAAGGCAAACCGCCAGCTGTTCCACTTTGAGGGATTTATCCAAAAGAATTAAAATGAAGATCTAAAAGCGTATTAGCACTCCCGTGTTCATTAGATCTGTTACCTCCAACAGCATGTATGAACTTTTATGAAATTGTGGCAAATGAACCAAGCCAGTCACAGAAGGGAAAGTACTTCAATTATGCGTATGGCAGGTAATAAAAATGGTTAAGGTCAGGTACTGGCTTTGAATGCATCAAAACTGGCCTAATGCACAGATGGTTGGCCAGACTCTGGACAAGAGTGATATGCAAATTCCTGAAGCAGTAGTGTCATACATGCATCATAGAGATGTAAAGGCAATGTGTATGTATGCACAAATGTACACATATAACTATATATGATATAGTTATATAATTTATGCATAATTTGGACAGGAAGCCTAAACCTCTCCTCTCTTTTCTCTGTTGATATACTATTATGAAGTGACAGGTTAGAAGCTGCTTTGGCCCTCTAAATGCTTGAAATACTGTTTTATTTCTGACTCATTACTCTTTTCATATATTTTATACTTAACATATATTTATATAATTCATATATGTTTATATCTATCATATATATGAAAGAAAAATGAGGACAATTTGAAGGGAGGGAATGGACAGTGGTAGGGAGAGAGGACAAAGGTGGGTAAAGGAATGAATAGTATGGAAGTACAGAGACTTTTTGGATGAAAATATCATGAGGGTTAGAGAGATGGCTCAGAGAAGAGCACTGGCTGCTCTTCCAGAGGTCCTGAGTTCAATTCCCAGCAACGACATGGTGGCTCACAACCATCTGTAATAAGATCTGGTGCCCTCTTCTGGCCTACAAGCAGAACAACATGGTATACCTAAATAAATAAATAAATAAATCTTTTTTAAAAAGAAGATGATGTAATGAATCATTTTTTCTGTGAATGTTAAAGAAGGAAATGAATGGCAAGGGAAAATGGTTAAACTCAGAATGGAAGAGCGGAACAGTGGGTACAGGCGTGATGCGCTGTACAGACTTACAAGTCCTGAGATCTGTATAGGAATGTGAGCACAGATACCATGCTGTATGCTTTAAATCTGTTGTAAAAGTAGATCTCCCTCAGCATCTGTAAAATAGTCCTTAATTTATAAAGAATACAATGAATACTAAAGGACAAGTGTCCCAAATGTGGCGATGTGGAATTACATATGTATGCATGTGTGTTTGCTTACATGTACACGTGTGTGTGTGTGTGCCTCTATACACATATAAAATTTAATATTACAATTTAATATTAGTCACATCAAAACACTGAAAAGACTACCCACTCAAAACCTCTATAGGTATCAGACCAAATAATGTGCAATTTAGTGATTTCTCTGCCTGAGCACTAGCAGGTCACTCTCGTTGTTGTTTGTTTGTTTGTTTGTTTTGGTTCTTTTTGGGTTTTGAGACAAAGTTTTTCTGTGTAGCCCTGGCTATCCTGGAACTCTCTAAGTAGACCAGGCTAGCCTCGAACTCAGAGATCCACTTGCCTCTGCCTCCTGAGTATTAAGATTAAAGGCGTACACTGCCACCAGCCGGCAACTGGGTTACTTTTGATAGATGGAAGCTCTGGAAAGAAAATTATTAACTTCCAGGCTAGATAAAATAAGAGAATAAATCATTCCAAAACACACTGGTGACCTTAATTCTGACACATGAACACAGAATTTACAAGTACATAATGAGTTGCTTTTTATTAATGCATATATATCAACTCCTTAATTAATCTGGACAGGAAGCCTAAACCTCTCTCCTTTCATTGCTGATACACTATTATGAAGTGACAGGTTACAATGTATCCAAGTGCTTAAGAAACGATGTTAGCTTTAGGTCATTGCTCTTTTCCCTCTGTGTTCAGCTAGAGATGGATTTTAGGTGACTGAGCCAAATGAAATACTTTGTGTTGTCTGTGCTTCAAACTGCTCATTCATAAGATGGTTGAAGTCTTCTTATAGGCAAACGGCCTGAAAATTTCCGTTTGTTATTTCACCCTAGAGTAGTGGTTCTCAGCCTTGCTGACGCTGCGGCCCTGTAATACAGTTCCTCATGTTGTGGCGATCCCAACCATAGATGATTCTCATTGCTACTTCATAACTGTAATTTTGCTACTGTTATGAATCATAATATAAATATCTATAATTTCCAATGGTCTTAGGCTACCCTTGTGAAAGGGTCACTCGACCCCCCCCCAAGAGATCTCCACCCACCAGAGATAAGCAGAACAAAATAGTAGGGACCCTTTAATTTAAACATACACAGAGATGGATAGGAATGAAGACAAAACTTCTTGAGAAAAATGGAAATATTTTTGAACTCTGAAATATCCCAATAGTCCTTTGCCTAGTGAGTTTGGATTTATGAAAATCTTAAATGTAGACAGACAGTTTCAGCTATAAAATCTATAATTACTTCCTACAGACGTAACAGATTACATTTCACTGAAGTAGTGGGGGGGGATGCCTGCTCTCATGTTTGCTGAGCACAGCATCGTCATAGACCACCTAATGCAGCTGTTAACTTCGCCTTGGGAAATGGAAGAACAAATGGGCCATGGAGTCTTTTCTTCCTTTACACTAGCTATTTCCAGTCATTGTCACCCATTCTCAACTGAAAACACTTGCTTCTGCCACCCCTGCAGTTTCCTGAACTCTCTGCCCAGCTCAAGGCTGCAATATGTGGGAGAAGAAAGAGAACCCATGACAGTTCCTACCAAGTTGCTCCTGTGCTCCAGGGGCCCAAGCCCAAGGCCATTTTCCTTGCAGTGAGGTTAGTCCAGACCCCTAGCCCCGCCCTGAAGTGTAGGAAAACAGAAAGCATCCTGCTGCAGCCTGGAGAGCTGGGGGGAGCTAGTCTCACACTGGAGGCTATAGGCACTCTCTCAAGAGAAATTCACAAGGAGAGGGAATGTGTTTAATGTTCCAAAACCTGACTTACAGGTCATATTATAGCACACAGCTTCATCTCATGGAAGGGGGCGCGTAGCACAGATTCTAGCTGGTCTTAGTAATAAAAACCCAGAGTTGGATATAGGGGTTAATGCTGAAGCTCAGAGAAGCAGATAGGCCAACCACTAGAGAATTCAGACTGAAGGGCGATCCTGTCCTCAGACTGTATCCCTAGACTCCATCTGTCTCCACCAAACCCCAGACTGCAGCTGTCTCCATCAAACTTCAGACTGTGACTATCCACCAAACCTCAGACTGCGCTGAGCTCCTGTCTCCTTCCACCTTATATTCATCTCTCCACCCAGCCATATCACTCTTGTCTCCACCTCCCTAGTGCTGGGATTAAAGGCATGGGATCCCAAATACTGGAATCAACTTTATGTGAACTCTGTTTCTCTTTTAGACAGATTGGTCTTGTGTAGCCCAGGGCGACCCTGAACTAACAGAGATCCCTCTGCCTCTGTCTGCCGAATCCTGGAATTGAAGTGTGTCCCACCACTCCCTGGCCTCTAGGGGCTTAGCTCTGCAATTCTATCTCCAGGCAAGCTTTGTTAAAACATAAACAAAATATCACTACAGGGGCAGTTGAGAAAAAGAGATACACACAAGTTACGATTTGCTGTTGGTCCAGTAATGGCCACCATCAAGCTTAGAAAGGGAGTGAGGATGGCAAAGCAGCAAGAAGGGAGTTTCTTTTATCATGCCCTCCACATCATAACATTGCACACATTCTCCAGTCTTCATCTGCATTTTAATGGTAACCAATTTCAATGCACAGATTTTATAAAATTTTGTTGCAAATTGTCTAATCATATCTTTTAACACTGTGATTTCTGTTTTACGGATTCTTTCCTTAGCAGACATAAAAAGACTGTATTATATTTTCTTTTAGTTATCTAATGGACTATCCCACAAGGAACTATAAACTTATTATGTATAGTTATGATGTGTGATCATTAAAATTTTAAATGTCAAGTGGATAATTAATTATACAAGCTCAACCTACTGATAATTCTTTTCTCCTCCTCGTTGAGTGCTACATTTTCAAATGCACCATGCCACCATGGTCAGCATGTAAACAAGTATTTGTAGCACACATTCATGCATGAAATTCTGTGTGCATGTTTATGTATATGTATGAGGATGCATAGGGAAGCACACTGCTTGAAGGCAAACTATCTCCCGACTCCCAAATAGTCTTAGAACAAGTGACACATACAGAGCAAAAGCCACGCTATTTACTAAGGCCCATCTAACAGAGGGAGCGTAGTAGCACAGCAACAGACCTGTTTCTTTCTAGGATAGACTTTTCACCAAATACATAAACCACACAGACAGGCCTGGGTCAAGTTTAGGTCACTCCTCAAAGAGGGTAGATTAGACCAAGCCTCAGATGCATTCGGTCAAGTTATATGTAGCTGTCGAGGTATATGTAATATTCTCCTAGGAGCTCAGTGTTTGAGTTACTGAGTATTTCTTTTTTAAAACGAGAGGAATGGAAGTAGATGGAATGGCAATATAAACTAAGTGAGAAAACCAGAAAATTATAAAGTTTAAAAAATTGAAATGGTGTTATTTGACAAATGTAACAAAATAATCATTATCTAAACAATGATACATTTTAAATAAGAACAGAAGTTGTCAACACAAAAAAAACTATTTACACACATATGGATTGTATGTGAATACGATAAAATAGCATTAAGCTCATATATTTGAATGCATCGTCACCAGGGAATGGAACTGTTTGATATGATTAGAAGGATTAAGAGGTGTGGCCTTGTTGAAAGAAGTGTGTCACTGGGAGTGGGCTTTGAGGTTTCAAAAGTTTCAAAATGTTTCAAAAAGAAACCCAGTGTCTCTCTCTTCCTGCTGCCTGTGTCATGAATCCGGATGTAGAAGTCTCAACTACTGTAGCACTGTGTCTGCCTGCAGTGATGTTAATGGACTAAACCTCAGTAAACAAGCCCCAGGGAAATGCTATCTTTTATAAGAATTGACTTGGTTATGGTGTCTCTTCACAGCAATTGGGCAATGACTGAGACAAGCATGACACGCCTCAGGTATCTGTGAAAATAAAGTAACATGCCTATTCTATGTCCATTCTTCTGCTATGATAGATGATTCTGGCCAAAAACAACTTAAAGTGAAGAAAAAAAAGTTTATTTCATCTCACATTTCCATATCACTGTCCATCATGGAGGCAAGATGGAGTAGGAACTCAAGGCAAGGAAAGACATAAAGCAAAAACCATGGAGGGACCATGCTTGCTGGCTCCTTCATTAGCTTTCTTATACAACCCAGGACCACCTGTCTAGGGACGGTGCTGCCCATGGTGGACTGTCCCTCCTGTACCAGTTAATCATCAAGACAAGCTCCACAGACAGCCATGACCACAGTCCATCACGGCTTCCCTCTCAGACGGCTCTAGGCCGTGTCCAGTTGACTAGGATAACACAGCAGAGCTGGCTGCTTGAGGCTATGACACAAAGTGGCGCTAGATCTTCGTATAGCAAACATATACGAAGCCCTCTGATAGTACACTCAAAATGCAAAAATCCCTTCACTATTTACATGTCTAATGCTATAACTATTAGAACGTGAAGATAATAACATATGTGACTAAGTTATTTAGTATTCTGTACTGAAGACACAATCCATGACAACAGCCATTCAGGTGCCCACTCACATCTACACTCCACATAAAATTTGCTTGCACTGAGATACTAAGAGTCACTTTCTCTAGCTTCCTTGCTGCTAATGGTTACTCATGTAACCAACCCCTCCAATTTTACAAGAGAGAGAGAGAGAGAGAGATGGAGGAGGAGAGAGAGAGAGAGAGGGAGGGAGGGAGTCTTCTGCATAGTTCCTGGAATTTTGTGTGTGTGTGTTCAGTAATAAGACAACAGCAAACACAGACATGGAAATCCAGAATGCTTAGAAGTAGAAAAATGTAAAAGGAAAGACCATGGGACATCTGTGAAAAAGTCTCATTGTCCCTCATATTCATTTATTTGTGTGATGCGTTTACCCTAGTCTAGGCAAACCTTACAAAGGCATTGTCTCTACTGGGAACCCTTCCTCTCATAGGACTTCATCACTGCAGTCAGTGGTTGCCTTTAGTTCTTTGTGTAGCCGTGGGACACAAACTTTTCTCCCTTCCCTGTCAAGGCAAGAGAAACTTCCTTTCATATGGGTGGCCAGGATAGATCAAGCAACTCCCTAACCCGGTAGGCTACAGAAGTTGCCCTTGGTGGCCTCGCAGGGGTTGAGGGTAAGCCCCATTGATAAGGACACAATATGCTTAGGACACAGGACTCGGATTACTTGAGCTGGATCTAACCTGACAACTACCTTCTTCTAGTCTACTTTCCAGGGTACCAGGAAATATTACGCAGTTTGCCAAGGGAGGAAAGCAACCGATAGTCCTACCAGGCTGCAATTCCTTGGTCACAACAATGACCAGCATAGCAAGCTATCCATAAAAGCGCATTAGTGGCACACACGTGCTGGTGGAAACCAACAGCCATCTAACTGTACATCAGGCCCTCTCTGCAGGAGAGAAGTCATGCCTCATACTGGAAACCAAGCCAACTTCCCAAGGTTCGTGAGGTCCTGTACCTTAGAAAAGAATCTGCAATCACCAATTACCACTTTGATAAATCAGCATGTTTCCTTTGCACATCCTAAATCTTACCCTTATATCCACATGTAAGCATAGCTACCACCCCTCAACAAACAAGTTTCTCTTGGTCACAGCAAATGGTGACCATCATAGAAAACTACAGCTAGAGGCAATGATGAGATCAGCTTATCAGAGTGAGCCCAGCCCCGCTGGACACAGCCACATTACAACTCTTCTATCTATAACTTAGGGAACATCACAGAAGGAGCAGAAAGAGGCAAGAGCCCGAATACCAGGAAATCTGTTGTGAAGGAGTCTCTTCATTGAAACATTTTTATTAACAATATTCCATAACAATGCTCTTTGTGCTGCTTGGATAGAGCAGGGTACTGGGATTCCATTAACAGGTCCTCTGTCAGCTCTGTGCCTTGCACAGTGGTCCTTGTGAAGGAACTGCATCAATTTATTTTGTCTGAAGGTTTCTTTACTAGTTTTTCTGTTGCTAAACTGTACAGTCACTATTTAGTCTTTGATGTACTTTGTACTTCACAGTAGAATGTGGCTGTGTACCACCTGTAATTCCCTGAGTCTACTCTAATTATAAATATAAAGTTTGAATATTCAAAGATACTTTAAAATTATTTTACATGTATGTCTGCTTGATATAAAGTACTAAAATTTCCAAAATTACGTAAATAGAACCGAACGAGTATCTTATATGTAATATTCAAACTACAGGAAAGGCAACTATGTGTGTACAGATGCAAATATACACATATGGCTTCATTTTTGTTTGTGAAAATATATGGTTCATTCTTTCACTAATATATATGCACAGAATTACAATGGTTTTATGTTTACAAAACTTTATAAGCTTCCTTGAATATTGTGTTTTAGAGTGTTCATAAAATTAACTTGAATATTTATTTTGAAAATTCTATTGTAATTACCCTTGATTTGTAAACAAAGTTAAAAAACATAAATCTTTATATGACAAAGTTAAAATTGATCTATTTGAATTATCTTTTTCAAATAAAGTTTATGGATTTTTATTTTCTTATAACACATAGTCCTTGAAATTTGTTTTGCTTCTGTTGTACATGGATTGCTTTGTACAATAGTTTTCTATTTAATTACTGCTGATATACAGAAAAAGTATTTATAAAAATACATATTTCTTATAACTATCCCCTAATGCCAGGGGTAATATTATTTTTATTACCAAATATTCCAAGCAGACATTTGAATCACCCACAGATATTTTCCCAATATTATTTTTGCTTCTCTTTCTTGCTTATCACATTGGTTAGAACATTCATATTACCATAAAATATCCACAGGTAACGTAGAAGTTCTCACCTTCTCCTTGACTTAAATGATACCACTTGTAGTTTTTCATGCTTATGTCAGATGTTGATTTTGGTTCTTAATTAAACCCCTGTGAACTTAAGAAAATAAGTTTGTACTTCCAACTTTTGTTGTTTTTTCTGTGTTTGTTTTAACCACACACTTGTTTTCAGTTTAATTCGTGCCATTTTGGTAAGCTTTAACAAATAAATCCTTTATCCTTACTGAGCTGCAGGAGGTGAGACTTCCTCATTTGACTCTTTTTGACTCCTTAGGGGAAATGCTCTGATGATGGTACATTATCATTTTAACACACTACTAGATTTTATATGCCAGTATTTTAACTAGGATTTATACATTTATATCATTCAGAATATGTAGTCTGTTGTTTCATATCAAGTTAGAGAATTAAGAGTAAATAAGTTTCATATTATAGGAACTATTCCCAAAATTCAATTTTCATAGTATTTTACTACTACTACTACTCCATTGCTTGATATGTTAGGGTAGGGTTATATGTGCATATCTGTGAATGAGCATGCTGGTACATAAAAATGACATTAGCTTGGGGTCACAGGTCAAGAGTTCTTCCATGTTATCACTGAAAGCAAAGAATTATATAAAAAGCAAGCATAGTTTTCCATGAACATATGTTTTATTAAAGTTATTTGAAAATGTGCTATGTGAGTAATCAGATAAAATCACCTAGTTGAGAGAACTATGTTATCACTGTATTTTGTTTGTTGTTTAATGATTTATTTATTTTTAAATTTTATGTGTATTGGTGCTTTATCACGTTACAGGTAGTTATGAGCTGCCGTGTGGGTGCTGGGAATTGAATCTCAGTCTTTTGAAAAAGCAGCCAGTGCTCTTAACCACTAAGTCATCTCTCCAGCACCCATTATCATTACTCTTCAAATCTATTAGAACTATCCTTGACAACTACAGCTGCCCTAACATAGTAAAGGTCTTCCTCAGCCCTGGACAGATGCTTCAGTCAGTAAAGTGGCTCCAGAGCAAACAAGAAGACCTAAGTTCAAATCCCTGACTGCGTGTCACTGGACACATATCAAACTCTAGTCCTGGAATGGTGGGGATCAGTGGGTCATCAGAGCCTGCAGGCCAGCGAGTCTAACAGGTCAGTGAGCTCTAGGAAGAGACTCTGACACAGAGAAAAGCAGAGAGCGAAAACGAAGATACCTGAAGTCCACCTTGTTTTCCACATGCATGCACACACATACACATAGATGTAACACACAAGTACACACATGACACACAAGTACATGCACATATAACATCCAACTACACACACATAGCATGTACACACCCATATAACACATGTGTACGCACATAACACGTGCTCGTGCACACATATAACATACATGTTCACATACACACATATAACACACATGTATACACACACATTTCCCAACTACTAGTAGCTTAGAAGATATTTGGTTTACTTTACTCCACACAAATATTGCACAATGCTTACTGGGTGAGAGAATATTGCTAATAAATAATTCTGTTATGATTTGTTAGCACTTCAGTTTTTCAACCTATGTATTAGGCAGACTTGGCTTCTATACGGAATAAGGCTTATTCAATTTTGTGTCCTCTCCATCTATTAAAATGCTTTACTCTGCAAAATTCTGAAAGATATTTTCAGTGAAGAGATATTCCTTGTTTCTTCGAAAAGAACCTTAGGATAATAGACCTAAGAGTCAAATGTACTAACGTTTCTGTAAATAAATTTCATTGTGTGGGGTTTGTACACAAAAGTTTTTTACAGATAAATTGACAGCATCTGAAGAGAGGGATCTTTGATCACACAGTGCTCTCCCTTCAACAGGCCAATGGAATCCCAAAAATTCAAAATAAGAACTGAGCAAACCTAGGTTTTCCAGGTTCTAAATGAGTCTTTCTCACATGGCAATTTAGATATCTTAAAAAGCTACTAGAGGTATCTAATGCTTAAGATTAATTGAATATTCATCCTGAACCCTCAGGTTTTTCCATTGTGTATACCAGGCTTGAGGTGCACTTACCCCAGCCAGCCTAGTTTCCACAATAACCACTTGAATTCTCAAGTTCATTTGGTGCCTACCATCCTCTCCTTACCAATGCTTATCTTGTCTCCTTGTCCAAAGTCTAGTATAAGAAAACAGATTTTTTTCAAACTGTAACTCAATCCCTATTCTCCATAACTAACCCATTTCATATATGTGCAAACTTTAAAAAAAAAACAGCTTTTGGTCTCTGTAAGTTATTTATATAAGGTGAAGACTATTCAAACTCACATCCTAATATTTATGACGCATTAAATAATAGACAGTTCTTCCCCTCTGGATTAACAGAACTGATGCTAGATATTTTTAAATGAATAATAGTAAATGGAGTGTGTAAACACACATCATATAAAGAAAGTGCTTAATAATAATTTTGCACCTAATAATAAAAATTTGCCATACATGATTAAAGTTATAACTTAGTGTTCTACCCACAAACATTCTCTTTTCTCTCTGTCCATGACAGAATTCTACTCCTGTTCAAATTTGAAGGTTATAAATTTTAGGAGAGCCCAGGGAAGAAATACTGAATTGTGTAAACCAATCACACCAATTTCACTCCAGTTGCCAGTGGTGGTAGCTAACAGATTGCAGTAAATTCAAGACCAGCCTAGGTTATGGGTTGGATTTGAGACCAGCGTGAGTTATACAAATGAGCCAAAAATAAGAATAATCCTAATAGTTTTAATTCAAAAAACCTATTAATAGAAGAGAGTTTCTGAAAATGGATGAAAAGCCACCTATGAAAAACCCACTGCTAATAAATTATTTAGCCGTGAGAGGTCAAATGCTTTACCCCGTCAGTGCCTGCTCTCACCATATCTGTTCAACACTGTACAGAGGTCCTATGGACACATAATGTCAAGGAAATAGAAATATCCACATTGAAAACCAAGAAGTAGATTCTATCTATTTGTAGAAGGCATAGTGATAGACATAGAAAATCTTAATGAGTCCGTTGAAAATCTACCTGAAACTAGTAAATGAATTCAGCAAGGCCAAAGAGTATAAAAATTCTAAGGTGTATCCATATGCCAGAAATCTACAATCAGAAAATGAAATACAAGAAAATAATTCCCTTTATAATTGATCAGAAATATTTAGACATACATTTAGCATAAAAGTAAAAAGTTGCAAAGACTATGCTGCTGAAAATGATGAAAATATTTTAAAATTAGGTAGGTATTACAGTTACACAACTTTGTGAATTACTAAAAGTATACTTTATAATCTACACACACACACACACACACACACACACACACTCGCAAGCAGCTTTCCTCCATGGCCTTTACTTCAAGTTTTGCCTCCAGGTTCCTGTCTTGAGTTCCTGACTTCATTTTGTGATGGACGTTAAAATGTAATTGGAAATAAGCCCTTTCCTCCCCAAGTCTCTTTTGGTCATGATGTTTATCACAGTGATAGACACCTAGCTAGGGCAGGCTGCAAAGTCCTGTCCTGTGGCATGAAATAACCGATGCAATCGTGGTCTCTCAGCACCTGCAGCTGCCTGCGACAGGCACAAGATGGGGCCTATCAGCAGTTAACACAAGGCCCTGCCCCTTCCCGCTGTTACAGGCTACTAATGGATTCTGGGAGATGGAAAGATACTGTCTTTAGTCACACAGACATTGATGAGTCAGCCCATCAGGCTCCAAGGAATAATTCCAAATCATGGTCACATAGATGGCCATGCTTAAACTCAGCAAGCCACAAAATTATATATATATATGTGTATATATGTAATTTTATGTATATATATATACATATACATGAATGTGAAAAAAGGAATTGGAGGGGTGGGAATAAAAGAGTTGGAAAGGATTCAAAAATGATAAAGGCAGCAGATAACCCAAGCAAACTTAATGGTTGTTTTGCATATTTCTTATTTCATATTTTTTTGTTCAGGGATTTTTTTTTCCTTACTGATATTTTACTTTTATGCTAGGGTTTCTGATTTTGTGTTTTTATGGTTTTGTTTTGGTGGGTGGCTGTGTGGAGGAGGTGACTGTGGGAGTGTTTCTTGTGCCTCTTTATTTTTACTTATTTTTTTTTATTCTGGTTTGTTTTCATTTGCCTGTTTCCTAAAGAGAGAGAGAGAGAAGGTGGAGAGAATATGAAAGCATTTGAAGAAGAGAAAACAGTGATCAGATCTATTGTATGAATAAAACCTCATTTTTATTTAAAAAAAGAGAGAGAAAATTGAAAAAGCACAAGTTTATGTGACAGAAGAGCTGGTTTTATAATTTTTACCAATCACTTTTTAGAATGCTGGGCCTGCCTTTCCCAGCAATCATTTTGTCAAAGCCTACACTGAGGGCACTATTACCCATGGCTGTGTGCTCCCTACAAATGAATAATCATGCATAAAGGACAAATAAAGAAATCATTTTCTCTCTGCAGAAAAAGTATTCACAATGCTACAGAGTAGCAAATTGCATCAGGGCAGTTCCTAACCCTTACTGTTCAACTGAGGAAATGTTGGGCAATTAACTTATCAAGTAATAGAATTTCATGACACTTACAGACACAAGAAGCCATGCATCCCAAAGAAACATGAGAGTTGGGGAGCCAATATCCTATGTAAAGGTGGTGACTGTGTCTGTCTTTCCTCTTCCCAGAATTCTCCTAGTCTGGGTACCCCCTTCATAACTTCCTTTCTGGCTACTGGCCAATCAGCATTTTATTAAACCAATATGAGTAACAAATCTTTAGAGTGTAGAAGAGCATTTTCCCACAGAATTCCCCCTTTTTCTCTTTTCAAAACAAGAACCCTGAATCTAATTTTCTTTGTTTAGTTTTTTTCCTAACCATTATCCATAACAACTTGTGACCAACATGCTAAACAAAGACAAACATCTATCATCCATTTTGGGGGAATGTGGGCATAGTTTTCTAGACTACTTCCTACTGAGACAAGCCCTGCACTTTCCCATTACACAGATACTAGACAACAAATGATAGAGCTACCTCTCCTAGGACTTGACAACTAACCTAAACTTTTCTTTTCAGGATCCCCTAAAGATACCATCACTCCCAGACAGCAGGAAGTAAATTTAAGAATATGATATCCACATTCCCAAGAGGTGGGGTGGGTGGTTTTGGTCGTTCAATGGATTATGGATATTTGTCATCGTTTAGGGGGGTTGTTTACATGTTATTATTGGTAATGGTCAGGAAAAAAAGATAAACAAAGGAAATTAGATTCAAGGTTCTTGTTTTGAAAAGAAAAAAAGGGGCATATGATAGAATATAAAGGTAGATTATTGAGTCTATCCTGAAAAGAAAAAGGAAGGATATAAAAACAGGATTAAAAGATAGATTATTAAACTACTTTTAAACAAAAGAAAACAACTACTAGTCAAAGTATCTTGCATTGATATAAATCTATGTAAATTAATACTAATTTGAGATTAATTTTTAGAACATACTCTACATACATTTATAATCTTGTTCAAGTTATTATACCTATACAGCTCATTTAACAATGTAACACAAATTTCTAGTCCTTGAAAGTTATTATTACCAACTATTTAGGACATAAAGAAATGCAAGTCAGTAGTTAGTCATTACAATCAAACTTGTAGTCATATTAAGTATGTTTCAAGGTCAAACAGATATATTTTAGATAGACAGATCATATTCAAACACTCTAGAGATCTACAGAATATGACATTTTAAGATGTTTTAATAACATAGGTTCTTATTGTTTTATGACAATGAGACATATCTATTCATGGCAATACCAATTTATTTCAGAGAAGATGATAGGCATCAAAGGAACTCCATATGGAGTTTACTTTCTGTATAGCAAAAGTAAGCCACTGGGCAAGAAAGTGCCCTTGCCTCAACTGCTGACAGCATGCTGTCCTAATTGGACGAGCAGAACACAAATTGAACAAACAAGATACAAAAGAAAGGACTGCCAAACTTTGCCAAGACAAGTTTTGATAAGCCCTACAGAATATCTTGCATCACAGAAAAGTCTATCAGATATGCTATGCCTGTATGCCAATGGATGCCCCAAAGTTGCAGAGGAACTTTGGGTGACTGTTCAGACAGCCAGCTGTTTCTGTCATTTCTCACACTTTTTGGAAGTCACTTGCTTACACTTCCTGCTTGCTCAGGTAATATTATTTTCTTCTTGGGCCTCTGATAGACTTCATAGCTGTAGTTTTCTTTCTTACCAGATTCAGAAAAGGAATTCACTACAGAGGTGTAAAGTGAATAAGGTTGAAAGACATTAAAAGATAGTTTTGGTAATAAAAGTTAGAATAGAAAGTAAATTAGATACAATCTTTTGAACTCACCAAGATAGGATACATGTGGAGTATATTTTCTGAATTTGTCAATTGCTAATGGACTAGATATTTTTGTGTATTTATTGCCTGTTCATATTGTATATAGTTATTGTATTTATTGTATATCCTTTTTATTAGTTATTACCTTTTTATTTTAGACTAAAAAGGGGAAATGGGTGATATTTTGTTTGTACTCTACAAGTAAAGATCAGAGGCAGAGCTAGCCATTAGTTAATGATAGAGGTCTGGACGTCTGGACAGACAGACAGGAAGTGACATGATTGGGCAGAGAGAGGAAGCAATAAAGCAGGGTGGAGAGAGGAGCTCTGTCTTTTCTCAAGCTGAGAGTCTTAGAGGTAAGATCTCTAGTGACTGACTGCTCTGCTTCTCTGATCTTTCAGCTTTCACCCCCCTAATATCTGACTCCAGGTTTTTATTGCTAAGATGTACCAATTAGAACTTATGTGATTAAAAAGCAATCATGATGTCAATGAAGAAAAAGTTATTCATTGTCTCTACATCACATGTGAATATACCAAGAGCGCCTTCTAGGACCCAATTTGTTTAGGGACTGTTGCCACCTACCCTCTACTATTATTCATTTAAAGACTAAAACAATGGTATTCAGTCATCTGTAGACCTGTCTCCTCAATCCATAGCATTGCCTGGTGGCTGGTACAATAACATTCAGAAATCCCTAAAGGGTTTACCCAATGGCAAACAGCTACAGAATGGCACCAATACTAATAAAACTATTGTTTCCTTCATAAGTATCTATGTTTGAGAAAGTTAGCAAAAAAAATCAGAATTTTTAGAATTTGAGGTTATCATACTTTTCTTTTATATTAAATCCATACCAGATGGAAACAAGTGTGTGTACCAGAATTTATAGAAATGTAAAGAAAACATCTATAGGCAACTGTGCTTAGCAAAGGTGAGTTCACAGAGCTGTCTTCGGGAAGTGGCAGTGCAGCGGGAGAAAAGAAATGCACATATATATCAAGAAGGTGCCCAATTGGTCTGCTGATGACACCATTGCAGGGGAAAGACAACTTTGGGGTTGGGGGTGCATTTGCCTGAAAACTGAACAGTACATGCTAGATGATAGGAGAAGCACAGTGCCTTGTACAAGGACTCAGCCAAATTCTGGAACAACATAAAATTTCCTAGAAAAATGCAGCATCTAAAATGTAAGAAAATATTAACAATGAACAAATTAACTTGATGAATTATCAAATGTCTATGGTTGAAATAGACTTCAGAAGAGGGGGTAAATGACCAATTTTAAAGAGGTCCCAGCTTGGGGTGGTTAAGCATCATCCTTTGAGGAAAAGTTCCCCCTTGGAGACAAGTGTCTGGAGGTCAGACATACCAGGTTCCACAAGACAAGAATCAAAGCCTACGATTTACAGAACAATTTCTTCATGGCATATTCCAATAACATGTATTGAGCTGCTATAGGAGAAGATGATACAGTAGAGGTGTAACCACCGCTTATCAATATTGCTAACACTTGGGAAAGAGAATTGTGCACTAAAGAATAAACTATAACGAAAATGATTTTGAAAAACGAGAAAAGGTGGAGTATATTGACTCAGAAATTATAGAACACAATTTGTTAATTAAAACAATATATACTGAAAATGATTTTAAAACAGAAGGGAATGTGGGAGGATCATGGAGGAACTGGGGAACTGAAACCATTAGAATATATTGTGTTGAAAATATCTGATTTCAATAAAAGTAGAAAAAACATATCAGCCAGGTTTTAAGAGCTAAATCTTAAAATCTGCCACTGAAATCTCACTATCACAAATTACACTAAACATAGTTCATGCTGCACCAGGAAATTACGGTTCTGAGTAAAGATGCATAACTGAGAGGTGGTTCTCTAGACTCAGTCATAGAGGAAAGTGTCATCCAACCACAGCCTAAAACAGTGAGCTGCAACGACGCTCATTAGACCTGTGAGGTCCAATCAGCCTGAAAGGTCTTCTCAAATTAGGATCCCTCTTTTAAAAGTAATATCAGTGCTTCTGTTTGTCTTAAGAATCATAGCACTAAGATAAATTTTAGATTTGGCATTCAAGGCAGGTATGGAGTCAGGGATGAATAATAAACCACAGTCAGAGGTACCATGAGCAGAAGGGAGCAGGTGTTGAGTGTGTGGGAGCAGCCTGACCCCAGTATTGGGGAGCTGAGGCAGGAAGGTGGTTAACTGAAACCCTGTAGCAAAATATTAAAGTCATAGTTATTGATGGTGATAATGATGATGGTGATGATGGTGGTGGTGATGGTGATAACGATGACGATGATGATAGAATAATTAAAAAGTAGTGTCTTGATATAAAAAGAGCAGGAGAAAAAGAGAGAAAAGGCGGGCACTTACAGAAATGGAAAAGAAAACTCCTTAGGGAGGAGCAGCGTGAAGAGGAAAGAGCAGTGCAGGCGCATCCCAGTCACCTCAGCCATCTTAACTGTGCAGGTTACATCACATAAACCAGAAACCCACTGAGCTGCCTTACATATCATCTGTCTCACAATTACTGATTTTTTTGAAAAATCTATTTTATAAAATACTGACCCTAGGAAGTTTTGCTGACTTGAAAGCTATTTTTCACATTTAGATGTAAGCATTTTGTGAAAAGTTGTTATTATACATAAAAGACAGGGACCTTGAGGAAGTATTATTCACTAAAATGAAAAACACATTACTTACAATTAGCAGAGATCTTAGAAGAAAAATATTTCAAAAGACTTAGAATGTTTGTTCCCTCTAATTCTGGCTGCTCTTCTGACGTGTCCATGAGCAAAGCCTCCTTCTGTGGACTTGTACAGCCACAGAACCCAATCAAAGCTGTTTTCCTCAGATAGGAGGTAGCTGCGTACAAACACACTTCCGAAAGAATTGTTGTGTATGTGAAAATAACGTCTGATGCCCAGGAAAGATCATACACCATTCTGTTCTCTTCCTGGAACAGAAAAATTAAAAGTGCGCTTTAGAAAATCAAAGTACATTCCGTCAGACTTAGACACCGTATGTGTGGTAGGGTTGTAACAAAAAAAAATGTACTCAAATGTTATGCAGTTGTTATAAAACAAATTAAAATTTCTAAAATGTACTCATTAAAACTTACTTTGGGATGGGTATGCTTTATTTTTAAAAAGGTTCAGAAATTTAAGTAACATATATGTTAAGCAACAAGTATTCAGTTTCTTTTGTAATCAACAGAAGATAAATTAATTCATTGGGGTGAGTCTGTTTCTTTCAGGGCTGTGCTGCCCAAGTGGTTGACCAGTGGATAACCTTATACCAATCCACATGCCAGCAGCATTAAGTGTTCTTAGAGAGCTGAAAACAAAAACTATAAGAAGTTGGGAGGAAAAGTAGTAGAAAGTGGCATGGAAGTGGGAGATGGATTTGATCAAAATAGACTATTTACATGCATGAAGTTCTCAGATAATAAAAGAAATATTACTCTCCACATGATGCTGGAAAATAGTCTTTTCTAGTGTATATAACTTCAATATTCATACATACAAAAATATTACAACTTTCAGGACAGAATTTAAGAATGTGCCCCAAGAACCTGTTCATAGAAACAGGCTCATAGGACAGTTCATAGGAAAAGAAAGGATACAACTAGAGGAGAGGTACCTCCATGAATAAATGCCTGCTCTATGAACTTGAGTACCTGAATTTAGATCCCTAGAACTCACAGAAAACAACCAAAGGTGGTAACACAGGCCCCATATCTTAGCATTGTGATAGGGAAACAGAATATCTCAGGGGCTCACTGACCAGTCAGCTTGCCCGTTCTATGAGCTCCAGGTTCAATGAGAGACTATCTCAAAATATAAGATAAAGCGTATTAGACAAACACACTAGACATTGGTCTCTGGTCTACAGATACACATACGCAAGCACAGACAGCCACAAACACCACACACGGGGAGCGGAGGGCAGAAAGAGAAAGATATCATAGTATTTCACCAATTTATTTAAAATAAACGGTGAAATGCAGTTAAATTTTCATTTCTAAGAATGCCAGTTCTAGATGCAAAAATCCTATTGTTGATGATACTACATACTTTGGTTACAGATAAGGGAAAGCAAGCAGAAATGAACCTAGAAGCTTCTTCCATGATGGCTAGTGTTCTAGTTCCAGTGTCCTGTGCAGACTGCCGGGAGACAAAATCAACAGCATTGCCCAGCTGTAGACCTGAGAGTCACAATCCAAATGTGCCAGGCAATACAAACCCACTGGTGCAATAGCCGCAGGACTTTTTGCCAGTAACCAACCACTTTGTTATGTCATCTGAGGTCTAGGCCACAGAACTAGATTCTGATACTGTAAATATGAAAAGTCTATGGCTGTGGTGATCACAGGCCTTAAGTGGGAATACATTAGTGATTTTTACTAAATGGACATGAAGGCAAAGGGCCTTCTAAATTTTCATGTTTAAACCCGTAGACTAGTACTATGCTGTTCTTAACCTTGGACAGTGCGGTGGTTCAAATAAGAATGGCACCTACAGACTTATATAGTTGAATGCTTAGTCATCAGGGAATGGCACTATTTGGAAGGATTAGGAGGTGTGGCCTTGTCAGTGTAGGTGTGGCCTTGTTGGAGGAAGTATGTCTCTGGGTGTGGGCTATGAGGCTTCAGAAGTTCAAACCTGGCCCACTGGCTCTCTCTCTTCCTGCTTCCTGCAAATCTAGATGTAGAAGTCTCAGCTACTTCTCCAGCACCATGTCTGCCTGCATGCAGTCACGCTTCCCACCAGATGACAATGGACTAAACCTCTAAACTGTAAACCAGCCCCAATTAAATGTTTTCCTTTATAAGAGTTGCCATGGTCATGGTGTCTCTTCACAGAAAACAGAACACTGACTAGGGGCAGACAGAGAGGTTTGTCTTAACTCTGGACAGCAATTAATAGAGTTTCATACCTGGTCCAATGGTAAGACTGAGAGTTGAGTGCTGAGCCCTAAACAGGATGAATATCTATATTTCCCTCTTGAAGGCCCAGAAAACATTGCAGAAAAGAGGGTAGAAAGAACATAAGAGCCAGAGGATGGACAGGCTGTTGTGAAAACACCGTTCTGGGCGGGACATAGCTGCTGCAATCACAAAAGCACAGAAACTATGGGTGCCTGCCTCATGCCCACACAATCCTGAGACCACATTCTGTCATTGCTGGTGGAAGGACTCCTGAGGCCCAACCCCCACCAGAGAATCTATTAGCAACTAGTGATTTTCTTTCATTGCATAGCCTCTGGAAAGTGACTCAAATCTAGTGAACAATCCCCTACTCACATGCTTCCAAACAACTCTAACTAAACTCAGAGTGACAAAAAGAAGATATGATTACTCCTCAATGATTGTGCCACTGTTGCATGAGAAGCTCTTGCAGGCAGCTTAGCTTGGTAGATCACAGGGTTTGTAGCTTTGTTGGTGGCCATCTTTCTCCTCTGGTAGCATGCAGAGTACCTTCCAGTTACGTGGACACTAGTCATTGGGGGTCAAGGCTCTAGTTAGGCACCAGCTTGGCTTCTCCACATTCAATAAGATATATAAGTGTTGTCTTCAGCAACAGGGCCTTACATTTAGTTTGTGGAGAGCAACCAATAGCCATGACAACAGCCTGAGATGTTTGGGGGTTTCAGTGGGACTCCTTTGGCCAACAATTCAGTCAGATGTAACCCATTTCTAGCAATAAAGGTTTTGCTTGGAAGGGAAAACATGTCTAGCTCGGGAATTGCCTCCCCGTTTTTGGTGGCTTCATTTATATTTTCTTCATGTACATATATATTTCAAAAAGCTTCTAATGTTTTGCTTATATATTATGGTTTCCAATTCTGTGTTTTTATGAGTTTTAGTGTGTGTGTGTGTGTGTGTGTGTGTGTGTGTGTTGTTGTTGTTGTTGTTTCCTGTGTACTTTCTTTTGTATGTTTGTTGGTTGGTTGGTTGGTTTTAGTTTTAGTTTATTTGTTTTCTAAAGAAAGAGTGAGAAATGGTGTGGAGATGAGTAGGTAGAGAGGTGGGAAGGATTGGGAGGAGTTGGGGAAGGGGAAACCATAATCAAAATATATTGAATAAAAAATTAAAACAAAAAAGGAAAATCAAACACAAAGAATAAGGAAAATGACATAAAATAGTAGGGGGGTCAGCATAATTGAAAGGGGCAATAGAGGATAATTAGGATAGATATTATCACAATACATTGTATTCATATATGAAATTGTCAAAGAATTCAAAAATAAATTTAAAAGACTTTAGTTCAATATTGTTTCTTAACTATTAAAAATTTAAAACAAACTTAATATTCAACAATAAAGAATGAAATGATCCCCTTTCCATTGTAAAATTTTCAAAACTTTATAAATATTATTATAAAGAATTTTCAAATAAAAGAAACCACACACCAAAATTAGCCAGACCTGAACTTTACACATCCTAGTGGCCTTCTATATTGTTAGAATAGGCATTTAGAATTTCACAATGAATTCCTCACTTTCTCCCTCATGTGTGGAATCTAGTCAATAATATATGCTTTGTGTAAACAAATGCACACGTGGTTACAGTACAAGATGCAGAAAAGAGAACAAGAAAGACTTTTGGGAGATAAGTAAGGACTAAACTCAGGTGATGGACACAGTCACAAAAGAGCACATGAAGCTAATTGCTTTTCTAATTCGAACTCTGTCATGGTGTGTGTCTTTTCTAGTGATGAATAAGTGCATACGAAGAGATTTAAGAGTGAAAGAGCAAAACATGAAGTGTAATAGACATGATAATAAAGAAAAATGTTTATGATAAATCCTGAAGTTGCGGTAAGTGAATATTCACTTTTATATTTAATTAGAATTACTACAGATTTATACGCATCACGTGCTCAAATATGATATTCAATTTACAGAATGATAAGAATAAAGCATGTTTCCAGTCAGGTCTTTTTCACAAATAAACTTCAAGGTGGTACCTGGTTCTGAACAGACAAGATGCTCCAAAGGAAATCTCTCACAAGATCCATCAGTGCTTTCAAACAGGCCACGTTCAACTTAGCAGCCTCCCCCAGGACCAGCAAAGCGAGTGTTGAATCCAACCTGGATTGTGAACAAGTGACAAAGACCTTAATAAAAAAAAAATAGGAATCAATTTCAACAAAAAAGCGTTGAAGCCAAAGGGAATGAAGGTTTACATTATCAGATATATTCATTTCCTATATTGAAAGATTTTGATTGGCATGAATTATAAAAAAGAATGACATTTTGGAAGGATTATGAATTTAAGATACTGGATTGGCAAGGTTGGCATAATAAGTACTAAGCATCTTTCCCATCTGTTCATAGACCCTGTGTGATGTAGCATTCGAAGGCTGTAGCTCTCCAGAGAACCCTCAGGTCCTTACAAGGGCCTCTAACTTCACTTTCTTGTAACTGATTCAATGGGATCAATTTGAAGGATGTTTTCTTTCCAAACTTACAGAACAAGTGACAAAACATCTAGGCAAGTATTCCAAAAACTCGGTATTATGTTATTTTTTTGAAAAGTGACATATCTCAAAATAAAATATATATTTCACAAAAATGATTGAGATCATAGGCTAGTTTTTTAATGCTATGTGAGTGGGAATTTATAATTAAAGTCATTAGCCACTGATGTTCATATGTAATGAGGTTTTCAAGAAATTTTACATTTCATGCCCTTGTTTGCAGTTCACCAACTGGAATAGAAACAGATTGAAAGAGAATTAAGAGATAGCAAATGTAGAACTGCCTGCCAATAGAGCTGCTTATTGCCTTGGCTTTAGGCAGTTAATAAACCTGTCTCCCAGGGTATTTAACAAGTATGTTTGAATTTCACGACTGCTCTATTCAGATCATTAAGGTGAGGTCTGTTCTTCGTTCTTTCTCTATGAATATACTCAATTTGTTAAGTGAATTAAGCCAGGTTCAGAAAAACAAGTACGTATATTTCCCTTTTATTCAGAATCTAGATCCCAAAAGCAGTCATGAGATAAAAAGGCATAGAGCAGATCCTCTGTGGGAAGGGCTGTGAGCCTGCAGGATGGGGGTGAAGGGTGAGGGGAGCCATGGGGTGGTAGATATGATCAAAGTACATTCTGTGCCTGTATGAAAATTACATAATGAGAGCCATTATTTTCTACAATCAATAAATGCTAATAAAATAGGTTATAAAAAGCACAAAAAGGAAATGCCTTTTATGAGACAAAGACAATTCTAAATACAGAGAGTTTTTCAGTTCTTAAAAGAGCTTTCTCGCCAATTATCCTATTTGACTTAAATTTGACAGCTTCAGACTCATTTCAGACTTTTCAAATACCTTTCTTTTTAGCATTATGGATTGTAGACACAGATAAGCCTGAGAAACATGCATACATTCCCTTTAATGCTCACTTGACTGTAACTAAGATCTTTCCCGGCATATCATATTGTTTTGCAATCTTTCCTTTTCTAAGTCATGCCTTAAGTGTTTCAGCACTAAACCTCACTATAGCAGCTGCCGACTATTGCCTGCTTAAAGGAGCTTCATTCGAGATAGCAAAATTCTTGGCCCAGACTGTCCTCTCAACATGGAGTGTTGTGTGTCTTGGATGGAATATATGAGTCAATTTGTCAAAAATTACAGATCCATATCAAAATGTACTGAGATATAACTTAGATATATCTCAGTACATTTGATTTAGAATTAACTCTTTATGTCCTTGACTACTGAAAGTACCATGCGATGTTGACTGACCAATGAGATAGAAACAAATCAGATCACCAGGTGTGGCAATGCACACCTGTAATCCCACCACTTGACAGGCTCAGGTGGGAGGGCTATAAGGCCAAAGTCAGCCCAGGCTACACTTCAAAGCTGTTTCAAGACAAAGCACAAAAGGAGACATACAAAGACAGGTAAACTATCATTTTTCTGGTTAATAAAAAAATAGCATATTTAGAAAAAGAAAACTTTCATCTTCTTCATACATCCTTTTCCTCCTGCGGGTAATACACACTAATATCAGAATGTGAACTCCCACATTATAGGAACAACAGTGAAAGTCAGTGCTAGGGATGGTAGAACACAAATCAGGAGGACCTAAGCATCTACATCAGAATGCATCTTTGTCCTGTAAAAGACAGAAGCTCTATCTGGTCACCCAAGTGTAGCTAGATTTCTCTAACACAAAGAAGACCCAATCCCAACAGATACACCTAACACAGGATGTACGAAAGAGAACTTTGGAGTCAGAAATACGGCACGGAACCCTAGCTCTGCTGCTTTAAAAGTATATGCTGTTGAACAAATGGTGCAGCCCTTTAAATCACTTCCCCCAGCTCGGTCTTAATTTAACTGTCTAAATAAATAAATAAATAGCAAAATCTGGCAGTCACGGGGCATCGCCAACTTGAAACAATTGGATATGAGTGTTGAGCTGAACTGAACGACTATTTCTTCAGTGCTAAAAGAGTTTGTTAGCTTTCTCTGTAAAGTTTCAGGGTCGCTGAGAAAAGCCTAGTGACTTCCAAGTCATTCCTCACACTCACCACGCATGCTCAGGGAAGACAGAGTTCAGAAGCTTCCCCCACCCCGCCCCTGAGGACATCTCCCTCCGTATCCTTTCTCTCTTCTGTCTTTTTTTTTTTTTTAATGTCTGAAAAGTTGTATACGAACTAGGGCGCACTCACTGAACTATGGATTGAAAACCATCTCCGTGCCAGCCGCTTGCGGCAGAAAACAAAAAATGCTGCCTCACCAGAAACGCACTACTTTCAATCAATGCTGCAAACTGCAATAGCGTCTATAAGCAAAAGTGCTTCTGCCAAAAATAGAATAGATGCATCGATACGTGGGAGTTGAAATTTGTTAAAAGTCAAAGTTGAAAAATCAATGCACGCAGAGGGAAGGGCTAGAGCCGGAATGGGCTGAACATGCCAAGGCACCTCTTTCTCAAGCTCATTAAAATGCAGGAAAAGCTCAGTTATCAGCAGCTTGATGTCCCAGAGCTTTGAAACTAAAGAGGTACCAAGCAAGGTGTAGCAGGTATTGCACATTTCCCCTAATCGTGTAAACAAAGAGGCTGTCCCAGGTTCGCAATTCTTTACACCCACACATCTGTACGAAAGTGAGACCGGCAGCATCTGAAAGAGTTGTAGGTTCTCTTTACGTCTCTAAACTGCGTTCTCCATGAGCGGGTGGCCATTTCGGAAAAAAAATGAGATTAAACTGTCTCCAATTAGCTACATTCATAGAGGTTATTCCAACCTTGCCACAAGTATTTCAGAAAACACTGTGTCAAATCTGCAGAACCTTAAAAACGGGTAACGAGAAAAGGTCACACACAGCAGATTAAAGGGACAGCTCGAGCCATGAAATTGGCAGACCTGGATTAGGACGCGCACTAAGAAACGGCCAGTCTCAGCACTGGGAAATGTCGCAGCCTGTGTCCCACAGAAAAAGTGCAGGGAAAAATAATCACATTCATCTTCAGTCTGTCCCGTGAGTCACAGAATCAGGGGAAAAATACAGATAATCCTTTTCCTTAGGATACTGGCATTTTTTAAAATGTATCCAGAATCTTTGTTTTGTAGCTCATTTTTCCTTTATCTCTTTGTCTTTCTTCAGAGTTAGCAAGATTCAAATGATAAATCCTTAGAGGTTTGGGGTAGGGGAGGCAACAAGGAGAAGTGAGGGGTGCAGGAGTGGGCTTTCCTGCAGGAGCGAGGACACATGGAGGGCCTTGATGATTACAGTGACAGAGTCTTCAACTACTTAAAGCCACTGTGCTAAAACACGATGCTAACGTCTGTGAACACCAAAATCTTAGTTCAAAATGTCTAATTTCATGGGTTCCTTCTTATTCTGGGATAAGTAAAGAGAAAACTGGACAAGCAAAGATTCCCTTGGGACCGGTGAAAATTATGCTATGACAACAGCTAGGAAAAAGTACCAGTCTGATTCCTTGGAGAAGACCATAACTCTTAAAAATACTTCTTACAGGGGCCCAAGGACACGGCTTGGTGGAAAAGGTACCAGCCACACAAGTGTGAATACCTGAGTTCTAATCCCCCAAATCCATGTAAAACTGGATGCAGTGTGGACTACATCTGCCATGCCAGGGCTTCCCTGACAAGATGGGAGGCGATAATGCGAGGATTCCCCCAAAGCATGCGGATTAAATACAAGCATACCACTCATTCTCTAAGTAGAAATTAGCAACTTTTAAATAATTAGTCTAATGTCATAAAGAGTATATTAACAGATGAAAGAGTAGGGTTGGTAGAAATCTATTAGTCCAGTCTTTATTGTGTAAGGGATATTGCTGATATCACCCTTCCTGACACACAGCTAAAAGAATTCCTTTCTCTTGCACTGATTGTTTTGTTTTATATTTGAAAGAGATGACTACATGAGAATTCTGATCTTAATCCTGTCTGCTGAGAAGGTCCTTCCGCTGGGTGGCAGGAGTTCCTTCACTATTGTGATGGCAAGGAAGCCATTGGAGCAGACCAAGGCACGGTCAGGGAGCCCTGACTGCTGTTTCTCAGGAACACCACCACCGATTGCCCCCTCCTGTCCTCACAGCCACTCTTGGCTGTCTGCGTAGCTAATGGCAGTGAGTCCACAGGATCTTTCATTCCTGCTCTTACTGGTTTTCAATATCATGTAAGTTATACATCATTGACTGGGGCTTCCGTGTCATGGAAAGCCATTCCTTAGTAAATACTGTCAAGCCGAAGAGGGATGCAATCACATGGATGTTGTAATCCTGGCAGTATATCGCATGTGACACGTGATTGAGGAAAAGACTCACATCCAAGAGACCAGTTAGGAAATGACAGTAGCAGTAGATGCTAAAACATTACAGCAAAGCTATGAAAGTGGGACCAGAGACTAGGGGAGCGACTGTGAATGGCAACAGAAG
>PVIU01009224.1:60982-78261 GCA_004026605.1 Ondatra zibethicus
AGAAGCCAATTTGATTAACTTATGAGGGGATGTATTGAAGTAAAATCTCAGCTAGCCAGAGGCTGAGAAAAATCAGTTCAACTTTGAGTTAAAAGAACATAAAGTAGGGTAGGGGAGAATTGTCTTAATTAAACCTCTCAGAAACTTTTTAAGAAGCCCAGAAAACAATATACATATAAGTAACATTATACAGACTGATCAGGATGCGCACGCGCACACACACATATATAATATTATATGTTTGATGTACATACACACACATGTAACAACAATTAAAGAAGTCCTGGTTTGAAAGAGAGAAGGGGTTTACATGGGAGGATGTAGAGGAAGGAAAAGGAAGGGAGAAATGATGAAAAAAGGATGGTTCTTTTTCCTCTAAACATTAAAAAAACTGGTTCATCATTGTTAAGTAATTCATTGAAAATGGGACAGGTAGAAACAAATCCAAAACGTAGGTCTCCAAACCTGAAGGTGAATGTGTTCTTCATTGAGTGATGATATAGTTACACATAAACTTGCATTTCTTCCACTAGCAGATTAAATGCTCACAAACAATGTGGAGGATCTATAGATCTATGAAGAATAGGATATGAACCAAGAAGAATCAAGAAAATAGAAACCCAAGTGTAAAGGGAGACTGCACTTCTGCTTCCCAGCCACCCAGACCCAAATAATCACACAGAAACTAATTACAACACTGTTTGGCCAGCAGCTCAGACATATTCCTAACTAGCTCTTATATCTTAAATTAACCCATTTCTTTGAATCTGTGTATTGCCACGAGGCTGTGGCTTACCAGTAAGGTTCTGGCATCTTTCTCCCGCAGCAGCTATATGGCTTCTGCCTGACTCTGCCTTCTTTCTCCCTGCATTCAGTTTAGTTTTCCCACCTGCCCTGCCATAGGCCAAAGCAGCTTCTTTATTAATCAGTGGTAATAAAACATATTCATAGCATACAGAGGGGACTCCCACATCACTTGAGCACTCACACACAGCCACCTTAACTCATGGAGACTGAAGGAAGACTGTACTGTGACTTCTATTTAAATGCTTCCAGTGAGACTGCCCATGAACACTGGCGTTACTAGGGCTGAAGATGCAGACAACAGTTGGCAGTGATCTCGCTGGAATGTTCAGGGTCTACTGTCCTCAAGACCTGATTCTTTCTCACTCACTCTGTAGACCAGGATGGCCTTAAACTCAGAGATATACCTGCCTCTGCCTCCTGAGTGCTGGGATTAAAGGTGTGTGCCTTCATTGCCCTACAGATGAATATATTTTAAATGTGGTGCATGTGCACATGAAATACTATTCTCTCTCTCTCTCTCTCTCTCTCTCTCTCACACACACACACACACACACACACACAGAGCGAGAGAGAGAGAGAGAGAGAGAGAGAGAGAGAGAGAGAGAGCGCACTGAACTTCACAAATATAATTATTCCTGGTCGATCCATTAAAAACTACAGTCTTCCTTCCACTGCATCTAGCCTGCTTTTGTAGGACATCTATGTCCTTCTTAAATTAAGACATGGACTAGAAGAAGCTAACCCTTACTGAGGTTCAATGTCCTTGTACATCTCTTTGAAAAGCACAGAGAAATAGGATCAGTACATTCCTTTCAAGTATATAACAGATGACTTCATTGCTGGGATCTAACAACATTAGAAGTAAGAAAATGTTTTCAACACAGAAATGAATTTCCTATCAGTAACACATTTCATTTAATAGAGACAACTACACAGAGCATCCAGCAAAACAAGACAACAGACACTGCAACAACTCACTGATACAAGCAGTATAAAATATGCACATTGCCTTTGTCTTTGGAGCTGAGACTATAAAGCGCATTCATAGTCAACTGAGCCGTGATTAACATTTCAGTACAAAGGTCTCTCAGAGTCACCCTGGATTTATAGAATTGCCCTTACCAGCATTTCGTCTGAAGCTTCTTTCTGTGGAAGAGGAGATGCTCAAGCACTGTATTCAGCTGAGGACTATTGTTCTGAACACAGGACCAGGCAGCCACACAATGCCAGAGCAGGTGGTTGTCTTCATAGCCCCCCTCATTCAACTCCAAATGCGTCTGAAATTACAACATGGAGACAGATTTGCCAAAGTGTTCTTTAACTTGCACAGAATTGAAAAATACATGTTAAATATAAAAATCAAAATGAATATTCACTTATATTTTATATGTTAGTAAGTGAAGTAATTTGTAAGTATTTTATTAGGGATGTAGAGCTGATATAAGCTTTATATTTTTATAATAATTATGTGTATTTATTATATAAGTTTTTATTTTTTACACAAATCCATGTGCTCAGTGAATTAGTCTACAGTAAGACACAGTTCCCAGATCTTCTGAAGGACCACTATTGGATACACGATTCCAAAATCCTGAGGGTCTCCCTTCTTCGCAACAGCTGAAATTTCAAAAGGCAACAAGGAAAATTTGAACAAAGATCTAGTGACAGCCTGGGCTCTGAGATGCAGATTTCTCTACATTAACAACCAAATACATGTCTTACAGAACGTGGCCACTGTCTAAGCCACTATTCTTAAAAGACTACAAATTCAGACACCACAAAGCTTTTATATACTCTCTCCAATTGTTCCCTGCCAACTTCATTAAATAATTGGTCGGCTACAGTGATCGGTATTCCATGACAACATAGCACTCCCATCATTTTTTTTTGGGGGGGGGGCAAAGGTACACATCCTATTCTATGTACTCAGATCAGTAGCAGTTCCTATTCCATACTGTTAAGAAACACTTTAAATATAAAGGGCTTCATTGTCTTCGGTTATTATATACAATATCATAGCTAAATTCAAAGATGGTTTTCATGTTGAGTCCTCTTAAAAAGCTGGAGGTTCTTATAAAATTTCAAACAAAACCTCTCAAGTTTCTATTGAACTGTTTAGTTATATTCTTTGGAAGTATATTGAGTCTTTTCGTGTTAGGGATACTGGGGAGAGAGACTAGAGCCAAGGTCTGCAGAAACTTGCTGGCCCTGGGAGTACTAATTCAGAAAAGAAACCCTAACTGAAGAAGCCGTGTTTGGAGGGTTGCGGTATTCCACAGGGAAGCTGTCTTCTGAGCTAATGTAAGGCATCGGACTACGACATGCTGACTTCGGTAAATGCACATATAACTCAATTTTCTGCTTTGTGGTGGAGCCCATTCAAAAAGCAAAAGCTATATAAATGAAATTGTCTCCGTAGCCCCAGGTGTCTCAGCCTGCATGTCTGACAGTCCTCAGGTTTCAGACAGTTAGTCCACATAAACAGGGACATAGATCAGTTTGAAACTTTGAGATGGGTTGATCAATTAAATTAAAACAATACTTTTCTAGATCATAGATACTATATGGCTACAAAGACTACTAAGACATATAAGTGTGTATGTACATATATACATACATATATTTGTGTGTGTGTGTATTTGTGCTAACACATGATAAAGAATATATTAGGAGGTAGGCTATATGACCAAAACCTGTGATCCCAGAATAAGGGAGGCTGAAGCAGGAGGATGACAAACTTGAGGCTACCTTTGGGAAATTTAGGGATACCATCTCAAAGAAAAAATAAAGATAATAAAAAGGTAACATTTGGGATTATGAACAAGATCTACGGTTTATTTCAATTTTCTATGACATCATTTTTACATACCATGGACAATGAGAAAAGGTAGCCTCCGCTGTCTACGACTCATCTGACTACAGACGGACCCGACACAGTTGGGTCATTTTGCTCTGCCTGATGTGAGCACAGACTTCATGCCTCAGACAGTGCTTCAAGGCCATGATTTTTAAAAAGCCATTTAACAATTTCTCTTCTTAAGCATGGACAAAAACAAAGCCACAGTGTCACACACAAACTACCCAGTCATAACGCCGACCCTACTTTTCAATAGGAGACCCTAAAGGGAACTGCTGCTTCCTCGGTTCCCCTCCATCTTTCAAGGTCTAAATGCTATTTCTAAAAAAATGCATCCAGCTCCTCCTGGAAGCTCTGGCTCGCTTGCTCTCTCTCTCCACCAAGGAGAAAAACCCATTGTTCCTAACAAACGTGTGCTCCTCTTCTTGACCTTTGGCTTAATGGCCTTGGCATTATCAAAAGAAAAGACTTAATGTAATAACGACAATCACATGATTCAACCCAGCACAGACCAGGAAAATCTGCCCTGACAGTTATTATATGCCACAAAGTCTGTTGTCATTCCACTGAATCTGTCTGATACCGTTGGGAGATAAATGCTGCTTACAAACCATCCACAAGAGCACAGAGATTAACGGGTATTTTAAAGCATTGCAGCACCCTGGCAGAATGATTATATGCACATTCAATCAAATAAAAATTAAGACAGACTTTATTTTTTTCTATAATTCCTTATTGTTTCACTGTGCAAATTGTCAGGCTGTGATGGCTTTGAAATGGAAAAGGGGTGGGGCTGGGAGGCTGTTCAACCAATGAAATGTCTTCTAACAAGAATGAGGGTCTGAGTTCAGGTCCCCAGCAATCAACAAAGCTGGGCAAAATGGTGCTCATCACTAACCACAGTAATGGGGTAGACAGAGGCAAGAAGATAGCAGGTACCCATCGCTGGCTTTCACAAACACATGGACTCACACTTGCGTTTGCGTGAGCATGTATACAAACGCATGACCCAAAAAAGGGGGGGGGAAGGGCGACACTTTGCCACATGATGCTTTGGTAGGCCCAGAATTCGATGACTTCAGAGAACACTTGTCCATCCCTTTCTGCTTGCCTGCCTACCTTCCTTCTTTGTTCTTTTTCTTTTCTTTACCACTTCCTGTGATTTCTCCAACTCCCTTGACTGCTGCCCAGCTTTGGCCTGTCATCTGCAGCTTGAGCAGTGCCAGCCGTGATTTCCTGAGAATTCAGAGAACTCCAACACCTTGGCATTTATGAGACTCTGCGAACGTTCCCTTTGAGCGACTGATCGGAGTCTTTACAGCAGAGATGAGCTCGGAGGTCTGGGCTCTGCCGTGGCTGCTCAGATTAAATGTTTTGAGTTTCCTCCTGTTGGCAATCATTTTAGGGGCCGGTAACATTGCCATGAAAAGACCTCTCAATACAAATGTGTCAGCCAAATAATGAGATGAATCACTGGATAATGCTCCTAATTTTAAAAAGCTTGTGTCTGGTCATGAAGCTGCCGCTAACATCATTTACACTCACGGTATGGCAGAGTGTCCCACATTTTGATCACGACTTTTTGTTTATCAAGTGTGTGGCACATGAGAAGACAAGATTGCAAGTTACATTGGAACATAAAATCGGTGCATCTGCTGCTTTTCAGGGAACTATTTGTACTTTAATACTGTTTAATAAAGGGTCTACTCCATTTTAGTTGAGCTTAAAGTCCAAAGAACTATATTATTATTACGATCCAACCTCTGTGCTTAGAAAATTCAGCTCTGCCACTGAGCAGAGGAAGGAAATCTGCAATTGCAAAGCTAATAAAAGTGCACCGCTTGTCAAAGTTGGTGGAAACTATGGGTCTGGATTGCTTAAAAGGACACTTAAAGAAGAAACTGTGTCCAGAAGCAAGGAAAGAAAGTTTTCTATCGGTAGGCAAAACCAAAATCCATATTTTGTATCTTATAATATGTAAATTCTACAGCATTTTTAAAGCAATTCTAGCATTGGTTGTACAAGAAACCCAGCAACTGCTCTTGCTCCGTTTCTAAAAGCATTAAACATAAAATATTTTACAATGGCCAACATAGGCTGTGAATGGACCTTTTAGTATAATCAGAAGATAAGGAATGATGGATAGATCTATAAATCCTGGACTGTAATATAGCATCAATAAGGACAGGATGGAAAATGGCCACTGCTGTAGCTTTTACATTCTATTGCTCTTCTTTTTCCTCTTTCATTCCCCAAAGTAAGGAATGAAATGGGTATCGAATGGGCAGATGCTCAACTGAACTGGAGAGGCTGGCTTAGAAATGCCACACTGGAGAAATCGGGTGGAAACGAGGGAACTTTAGGGCTTGCAATCACACCATGAATCAGTGCTGATTAGACGGGCAGTGATTTAGGAGCGCCATGGCTCCACTATCCTTTACAGTCTTTATATTATGAAGTAATTGGAGAAGAAAAAGAAAGGCAATAAACCTGACAGCCCCAAATGTGTTATAGTCCCCTCCGAGAATCACACGGATAGAGCTGAAATAGAATCGAGGTCCTTTGTTCTACAAAGTGGAAATGGTACAGAAAGACCCAGTGACGGCGCATGTCTCTCTTAGCAGATGTATTCATTCCGTGAGCTCTCGGCTTTGCCCCTCCTAGCACCACACTCCCACTGCTTGCAAGGGTGGAGATAGATTTGTTCTTCAGTAGCATGGAAACTAACCATGGCCTCATCTGAGCCAGAGCTTGTGTGTAGCATGTAGATCACACAGCACTGTATTTGGAGATGCAACACTCAGATCACTCCCTTCCTTCAGTGAAGTCATAGTCTCGGCTGAAAGCCATTGTGAACTGCCTAGGTTAAAGTGAATACTTGAATAGATTTTCAATTATTGATGTCTAGGCTTTTATGTCTTTTTCATTCACGAAGTACAATTTTGTTTACTCAGTTAAGGCAGGTCTGATGGCAATGATAATGGTGGTGATGCCCATCATGATCATGGAAATGAGCAGAGCATCTTTTACAAACGAGCAAGTAGTGATCTAGAAAAGCTAAACAGACCTCTCCATCACAAGGGCAGTGGTCAAGCAGGTCAATAATCTTCAGGAGCAATGTTCTTTTTGCAACTTAATATATTATTTTAAGTATGTTTGTCAGCAAAACACATTGCTTTTTTCTTTTGTTTTTTTATTGATTTTTTTATTGAACTCTACATTTTTCTCTACTCCCCTTCCTGCCTCTTCCCTCCCCCCTACAACCCTCACCCAAAGTCCCCATGCTCTCAATTTACTCAGGAGATCTTGTCTTTTTCTACTTCCCATGTAGATTAGATCTATGTATGTCTCTCTTAGTGTCCTCATTGTTGTCTAAATTCTCTGGGATTGTGGTTTGTAGGCTGGTTTTCTCTGCTTTGTGTTTTAAAACCACCTATGAGTGAGTACATGTGATAATTTTCTTTCTGGGTCTGGGTTACATCACTCAACGTAATGTTTTCTAGCTCCATACATTTTCCTGCAAAATTCAAGCTGTCGTTATTTTTTCTGCTGTGTAGTACTCCATTGTGCAAATGTACCACATTTTCTTTATCCATTCTTCAGTGGAGGGGCATTTAGGTTGTTTCCAGGTTCTGGCTATAACAAACAATGCTGCTATGAACATAGTTGAGCACATATCTTTGTGGCACGATTGAGCAGCCTTTGGATATATACCCAAAAGTGGTATTATTGGGTCTTGAGGAAGGTTGTTTCCTAATTTTCTGAGAAATCGCCACACTGACATCCAAAGGGGTTGTACCAGCTTGCATTCCTACCAGCAATGCAGAAGTGTTCCCTTTTCCCCATAACCTCTCCAGCATAAATTGTCATCAGTGTTTTTGATCTTGGCCATTCTTACAGGTGTAAGATGGAATCTCAGAGTTGTTTTGATTTGCATTTCTCTGATGGCTAAGGATGTTGAACATTTCCTTAAGTGTCTTTCAGCCATTTTAGATTCCTCTGTTGAGAGTTCTCTGTTTAGGTCTGTACTCTTCTTTTTATTGGATTATTTTTTCTTTTGATGACCAATTTCTTGAGTTCTTTGTATATTTTGGAGATCAGACCTCTGTCTGATGTGGGGTTAGTGAAGATCTTTTCCCATTCTGTAGGCTGTTGTTTTGTCTTGTTGACCATGTCCTTTGCTTTACAGAAGCTTTTCAGTTTCAGAAAGTCCTATTTATCAATTGTTTCTCTCAGTGTCTGTGCTGCTGGGGTTCTATTTAGTAAGTGGTTCCCTGTACCAATGTTTTCAAGTGTACTTCCCACTTTCTCTTCTCTGAGGTTCAGTGTGGCTGGCTTTATGCTGAGGTCTTTGATCCATTTGGACTTGAGCTTTGTGCATGGTGATAAATATGGATCTATTTTCATTTTTCTACTTGTTATGCGAGCACCATTTATTAAATATGCTTTCTTTTTTCTATTTGATATTTTTTGCTTCTTTGTCAAAAATCAGGTGTTCGAAGGTGTGTGGATTAATATCTGGGTTTTCTATTCTCTTCCATTGGTCCTCCTGTCTGTTCTTATGCCAAAACCAGGCTGTATTCAGTACTGTAGCTCTGTAGTAGAGTTTGAAGTCAGGGATCGTGATGCCTCCAGAAGTTCTTTTATTGTACAGGATTGTTTTGGCTATCCTGGGTTTTCTGCTTTTCCATATGAGTTGAGTACCGTTCTATCCAGGTCTGTGAAGAATTTCGCTAGGATTTTGGTGGGCATTGCGTTGAATCTGTAGATTGCTTTTGGTAAGATTGTCATTTTTACTATGTTAATTCTGCCTACCCAAAAGCATGGGATATCTTTCCACTTTCTGGTGTCTTCTTCAATTTCTTTCTTCAAAGATTTAAAGTTCTTGTTATACAAGTCTTCCACTTGTTTGGTTAGAGTTACTCCAAGATATTTTATGCTATTTTTGGCTATTGTGAAGGATGGTGATGTTTCTCTGATTTCTTCCCCAGCCCTTTTATCATCTGTGTACAGGAAACCTATTGATTTTTTTGAGTTAATCTTGTATCCTGCTACATTATTGAAAGTGTTTATGAGTTGTAGAAGTTCCTTGGTAGAATTTTTGGGATCTCTTATGTAAACTAACGTATCATCAGCAAACAGTGAGAGTTTGACTTCTTCTCTTCTGGTTTGTATCCCCTTGATGTCCTTTTGGTGTCTTATTCTAGGACCTCAAGAACTATATTGAATAGATGTGGAGAGCGTGGACAACATTGTCTTGTTCCTTATTTCAGTGGGATCGCTTTGAGTTTCTCTCCATTTAGTTTGATGTTGGCTTTGGCTTGCTATATATTGCCTTTATTATTTTTAGGTATGTTCCTTGTATTCCCTGCTCTCTCCAAGACCTTTATCATGAAGGGGTGTTGTATTTTGTCAAAAGCTTTTTCAGCATCTAATGAGATGATCATGTGGTTTTAATTTTTCAGTTTACAAAACACATTTCAAACTTTGAAACAAGTGCCTCTTTTTGCATAACACAATTTGCATTCATTACTAATTATAACTAAATGGTTCAAATGGTTCACTCTTTATATAGATGGTTTATCACTAATGAGCCAAGAGACAAATACTTAAGGCTTAAAAATTAAAACGTACATAATAAAATGTATTTTCTCATCTGTTAAATTTAGTTAACGTTTTAAGGGCACTAAAGGGAGTGTGGGAAGAGTATGAGGTCACACGTAAATAAAGACGGTTTTTAAATGAGTGTTCACAAGTGTCCTTATCATTAGAACTTACATTAGGTTAAAAGAGTTTCCCCCAGACCAGAGAGAGGAATCAGTGGATGAAGAGCTTGGTGCACGAGTGTGAAAAGCAGGGTGTGACTACACAGGACACACACAAACTCGGGGCTGCTCGGGTATCCCACCTGTAACCCCAGCTCTTTGGAACTGGGCACGGGGTCTCAGAGCATCTGGCTAGATAGTCTAGCCAAGGGAAGGAACGATCTCCAGGTCCAAGGAAAGACTGTGTAGGTCAAGAGAGTCCAGAGCAATCAAAGAAGTGTCCAACATCTGCCTGTGGCCCCCCATCCACATAAATTCACATGCATGCACATTGCACATATGCATTTCCACACACATGCAGACATGAATAAACATGTGCACGTATACCACACACACAAGCAAAAGACATGAATATTTTTCCTTCTTGAGAAACGAAAAAGGATAAATTTTTCATTTATAAGCTTAAAAATTAAAATAATGAAAAAATCCCTGCTTCACAGTGCTCACATTATTTTTCAGAAAATATTTGAAAATATTTTATTTGAAAATAAAGGAAATAAAGAGATTATTACCAAAGAGACTGAAGTTTGTCCTTTGAAAAACATCTGTCTTATACACAATTATGTGGCTCATTGAACTTGTGTCTGTGTAATTATTGTTTATTGTGTAAATTGATTATTAATAACATAAGTAAGAAAAATTTAATTTCATGTACTAGAATTATTTTAATCTCTCAATTTGAACTTTTTTGGAGGGGGAAGGGTCTCACTGTGTAGCTTTGACTGGCCTTAAACTCACTAGACAAAGCTGGCCTTGAACTCACAGAGGTCTGCCAGTTTCTACTTCCCTTGTGATTAAAGGCATGCACCACCATGCCTGGACAATTTGAGGGCTTCGGGAAGCCTTTGGCTGACTTTAATGGCATATTAAATATTACTTCACATGAAACATGAAGAACATGACATACTACATTTGTTTCATGGCCAGTCTACACTTTATATCCTTCCCCTTGTGAAATAGAATATGCTAAAATGTTAACTTATGAATCTAAGTTATGCTATTATTTGTTGTTAAGTGGTTGAGATTGGGACCCATGTGGAAGAGGTGTTATGCCATTGTGCCTTTCACAGAAATGACGGATCATGTTGATGGTCCATTCCTCATCTAGCAGTCTATGATCCAAGATTTGTGCATAAGCAAAAAAAAAAAAAAGAGGTATATACCGGTCACTCTTCCCTTCCCGTCCCCCTGCCCCGCTGAGCTCAGCTTCAACAGTACCTGTTGGATTGATGAGAGTAAGTATATAATCATAGCAATTTTATCTTATAGCTATATGGCAGGGCAGACCCACATGTCTGGCTACCTACCAAATCAGAATATGCACTCTTCACGCCACCTGTATTTTCCACAACTGTTTCAGGATGGAGTTCTCTTCTACAGATGATTTCTGATGTTTTCAGAATGAAGTGCACATTTGAGAAAATGTTTGGATACTTATAGTAGGATGCTTCGGAGAAATAAAGTGCTGTTGGAAGAAAAATCATTCATGAGAAATATTATTACCACCTTGCATTGTGTTCTGTTTGTCTTTTAGCTATTGGGGGGCAATCAAATTCAGTACTTCTGAGCCACTACTCTTTGCCCTAACTAGTTAAAATTTATAATGGTACGTGTGTCCCCTGGTGGTAAGGGAGAAAACTACACCTTAAATAAATCACATCGGAGGTTTTGTAATTCAGAGCAGTTTTGTGCAATGGTTCAATGTACAGTTAAATAACATATTCGCCCTCTCTCGGCAGCCATTAATTACAGCACCTCCTCATTGAGGAGTAGAGCTCTGTGAGATTTCCTGTGGTCGGCCCGAAACATACACACATGAGCAACACTAAATGGGTTCAGCATCCTCTACTGATAGACACGTAGGTGCATGGATGTAATGAAAGGAGAAGAGGTCATTAATTTGAAAAGGGGTCTAAAGAATTAAAGGGGAGAAAAGGGATGAAATGATGTAAGTATAGTTCTCATCTATGAAATTCTTAAAAATGTTTAATTAAAAAAAAGTATATGGTTTAACATTATGTATATTACATATTATAACATACAACTATTTGTTGCATGTGGTATATGTTAATGCATACATATGGCTACTACTCAGTTTTCTCCAGGGATGAGCTCCCTGAAAAATTATCCAGTCTCAGGTGGTCAGCCCTAAACATATTTATATATGAGCAACATTGGGTTTTTATGTGGGTTGTGACACCCTAGCACACCCTCGGGTGTTCTTAGCTTTGTTGGTCACCTATACCTTACTCCTCACTTGTTTGTGATGGCCAAGTTCACTGTTGCATTTTTCCAAGTCTTGACCATATTAGTCAATATAAAAGCATCACTTCCTCCTGATTCCACACTTTCCTACACATGCAACCTAGAACCAATTAACTAAAATTAGCTACTTTGCCCATGACATCCCCATTGCAATCATTTCCATTTTCAATATCCATTCCTCCACAGTCCTTCTTTCCAGTATGTAAGTGGATGCAGATCATGTGTTGAATTGCAGGGCAAAGGGCATTTCTTCCTTTGAGTGTCAATCAAAACAATTGAAAGGACACTGCTCTGCTTTAGGTACAGCCAAAATATTCTGCTGTGCAACCATACTGAGATGGTCCAGAACCCTCTTCTCTCCCTATTCCAGTTCAGCATCTACAGCGCCAACAGACACACTTTAGAATTTATCTTCGTTGCTTTCTAGTTTGGTTTGACAGCTGTGATCACAAGTGAGAAAACTGAGTCTCAGTCATAACCATACACTTGGGAGGAAAACAAAACAGCTTCTCCCAGAAGGCTGGAGGAGGGTGGGGAGAAGAATGGGAAAAGCGAGGTGGTGGCCGAAGAACAGGAGGTTAGATCCTGGACATCTGTGGCACAGGCCATGACTACAGTTCCATAAGAATTGAGTTCATTCGGATTCCAAAGATACTGGATTTTTAAATGTTCTCACCACAAGAAATTCTAAGTTTCTAAAGGAACGCAAACGCTGAAGAAAGACTGCCTGGCCCAGGGCCATCATTGCAGGTATTACTCTTCATGAAACATAAAACAGCTTCTGCTCTTTACAGTGACAGTCATCTTAAAATGTAGCGTAAAACATTTATAAGGATAAAATAAAAAAATATTCTACCGTATAAATATGGCTGCAGCCTGAGTAAATGTTGTTTAAAACTTTCTAAGTGGCCATGCAGGAAAAATACAAAAAGTCGTAGGAAGATCAAATAGCCAATCTGTCAAGAGAGAAAAGAGAAAAACATGTCTGTATCGCACCAATAAATGCTTAAAACCCATAGAGAAAGATGAACCACTTTATTATTACATTTACTTTTTGATAAAACAATTTCAAACTCAGTTGATATTATGTGCTTTTGAAATAACTTTAGAACGTTTATGTCAAGATTGCAATGCTGGTTCAGCCTAAAGGACCTGCGTCGGTCATTCCCACCCTCTCTCAAACGGCCCACACTGGGTGCTGAGCCATTCCGCATCCTTCAGAGCAGCATGGTTTTTCCAAGTTGTAGATCATAGTCCTTAAATAACTCATGAAATGAATTTACGGGGTTTTATATAAAAATAAAATCCATGAGAAGAGAAAGTATCGATGTATTTCCCAGTTCCCTTTACTTCAGTATATTGGAGTCCGTATATTGTGTATGTACAGATCACAGTGGGTTATATATTTCTTCCTATGACTCTTCACTGAAACAGTTTGAAACACAGACTTGGGGAATGCTGAGAAATATTCTGCTCTTCATAGTATACCGCCCCCATCCCCTCATATAAAAAGACCAAAACTTTATCATGTCACACAGTAAACACTGCAAACTCTTACTTCTATGACCAAAAAATGTGTCTATAGCTAAAAATGGGCAGTTTTACATAAGCTACAGAGAGTGAACTATCTGTAGAAACATATTATACATGATATTGCATATGATAATATGAAAAACATAAATTTTCAAAATGAATAGTGAGTTACTAAATCACAGAGCCCTGTAAAATAACAGGAACAATCACCGTCAAGTTTGTATGTGAGAGAAGCCAAATACTTTAACAGTAATGCCAAATATTAACTGTGATATATGTTAAAATACAGCAAAATAGGTGAGTCTGACCAAGTCCCAAATGTTTCACCCATCACTGTTAAGGAAATAAGAAAAATAAGGGCTATTACAGGAATGTGAAGCTAGGATATTCTTTCCCCAAAATCCACTTCGCTCTCAAGAAATCACTGAATCTCATCTAGCTCTCCTATTTTTACCAAAAGCCTTTAATTATTAAAATTAACTTGATTGAACAGTGCTTGGTATTTAGAAATTTTTCTAAAATTTATGAACACCAGCCTTTTAGACTCACACATGAAAACAAAGTGTCTGCAGTGTGCACAGCGGTCTCTTTGTGCAGCTGACTCTAAGAACGTAAGGTTAAAGGACAAGAAGCGAAAATCTAGGGGCCATGTGACATACAGCAGTGTGTCAAATGAAGCTGTCACAGGTCATGTGACATACAGCAGTGTGTCAAATGAAGCTGTCACAGGTCATGTGACATACAGCAGTGTGTCCAATGAAGCTCTCACAGGTCATGTGACATACAGCAGTGTGTCCAATGAAGCTCTCACAGGTCATGTGACATACAGCAGTATGTCCAATGAAGCTCTGACAGACCATGTGACATACAGCAGTGTGTCCAATGAAGCTGCCACAGGCACAAACACCCATAATTATAGATGGAAGCTAAAATGCTAGTCTGGGGGGAAATTGCTTAGGATTTTTTAAAAGGATTGACAACTATATTGAAATAACTAATAAAGCATACTCATGCTGTATTATACTCTAATTTCATAGTCAGTGTTGCCTGACCAGAGGGTGTAGCTAGTTACTACCACAGCTGGAAAAAAAATTCTAATACTCTAAAGGCCATTTTTTATTGAAAATTGTTCCTTTTCCTATCTCCCAGGATTCTGGGGACTCCTCTACATACTGTGCACTTTCTCTCTGTAGTCTGACAACTCAGGCTCTGCCCCAAAGTGTCTTCATCTCTCCTTCCTTAACCCTTGCTTCTTCTCTGCTTTCCTTTCTACCTGTCCTCTCATTTCCTGGACACCTCTATCTGATTGTGAGATAAACCCAACACCGGGGCTACCTTGTTCTGTATTTTCATATTTATATGGAAGCACAATACAAAATTTTTATTTGAAGCTCACATATATCGAACTACTAGGGTTTTTTTTTACATATTATTCTCTACACTTTCAGAAGAATGCTTCAGAAATTAAGATTCTACATTTAGGAAATAGAAAAAAGGAAAGACTGTGCACACAATTTGAAATTGAGGCAATGTTCTGGAATCATATATTACTTATTTAATCAGGCTTTAATTATTTCACTAAATGAGGAACAAAATGGAAAAGATGGAGATAGGGAGTGCTTCTGGCAATGCTACTGCAGTAGATAGGGAGCGCTTCTGACAATGCCCCTGCAGTAGATAGGGAGCACTTCTGGCAATGCCCCTGCAGTAGCGTTGAAGACCAGCTTGGGAAAACTGCTTTCCAACCAAAAGATTGGCTGGCCTCTGAGTGATGACAGGCCACTCCTCATCCCTTAAGATCTGATGTAGTTGGGATGGCCAATCATTTAGTCAAGGAAGGGACAACCATTCAGGAAGGCAAGTTCATCATAAGTCATGTTGAAGAAATTTGAGGAATGATTAACCCTGCGGGATAATTTGTATGTCTATTAATCCCAAAGATTCAAGGAAAAGACCACTGACCCAAACCATCATGACCAGATTAATTCAAGCAATTAATTAAAGCAACCTTTTTCAGGAGAGACAGGCTGTCTCCCCGGAAGGTAAGGTTCAAGAGGTCAGCACCATGATGTGAGATGTGAGAAAGACAAGTCTTTTATAGCTCAGGGGTAGAGGGTTTCCAAATGGGGAATTTGGTGTGCAAAACAGGTGGGATTACAGGAGCATATTATAAACATACCAAAAGTTAATCATAACAACCTCCTAAAACAAAGATAGGATTGCAAGGTGGTCATAACACGGTAGTCAGAATAGCAGGTGGTAATAGAAATCTTCTGAAATGAAGGTAGGGTAGCAAGATGTGTAATATTATATACATTCTTTCATGTGATTGTATTATACTTTTAATTTGGTCTTTATATGGCCATTATTGTTATATAGAAATATGATTGGTTTCTTATGTCCTATTAATTTGCTGCATATACTAACATTTATGTTATGTTGTCTCATTGGGACTATCTACATAATCATATGGTCTATAATACAAAATATTTTTGTCTTCTTTCTCAACCTGTGTATCTTTTATTTATGCCTCCTAGTTTATTGCAATAGTGTTGTTTCTCCTCGAGTCTTTGGGATTAACAATCTACATCTAAACTCTGATTTGTTTCCATATTTTCTGTTGTAAATACCTATCCATAATGAGCAGTTCGACAAACACAACACATAATCTTTTTAAACATCATTGTAATCTCACCGTGCCAACACAACTATTAACATGTAACACTCTTCTTCTATTCAGAAGTTAGGTCTTTGCTTGGGCAGTCTCTAGTACGCTCTCTAGCATGCTGCTTTTTTACCTCTAAAGCTTTCAGAAAGATCTAAGACCAGGGTCATGTGGATAAAATAGAGCCATCTCCCCAAAGCTGCCTAATGGTGGGTAGATGCAGGAATAGTCCCGCATGACCAAAGCTGTAAAATACACAGCTTGCTCAGTCAATTCCACTTGTTTTATAGACATGCTGCATGCACTGTAATCTTAAGGAAATCTTTCTAATCTTTCCTTTTTTGTAATAATAAAACCATTACTTAAGCCTAATTTATTTGCAATAAAAGCACTAGTTATTCTTAAATTTATTTCTATAATAAATTTTTCCCAGATAAACTGTAGCTATTACAAACACTGGAAGCATTTGATGAGGGGGTTTACAAAGCATAACCCAGATGATGGGGGCTCTGCTGAGTCACTCTAGAATGACAGTCTGCTGACAAGATCCCTCACCTCAAACTGACAGATCAAGGTTATTTCTCAGAAGTTTTAAATAAAGGACATGGCATTAAAAATCCCTAAAAGAAGGGGCTAGATTATCTGTCCTGAGATCTAAAGGAAGACTTTTCAGATGGATCTGGGGCAGGAGAGGGGAAAGGAGATGGTGGTGAGGAGGTGGCAAAGTGATGAAAGGGCTAAGGGAATGATTCTGAGAAACAACAAGGAGTTACTTACTGACCAGGGCTATGGCTACCAGCACTGATCAATCTGTGTCTTTATGGCCATATCTAAAATACTACTACCTCCAATGGCAATCTTCACACATGCACATACACACATAGGCATTTTTATCTTTATGAACTTTTCCTCCCAGTTAAACATTAAAACAATTTTTTGAAACTGTAACATAGCTTTATATTTTAGCTAAGATGGAATTTATATATTAACTTCCAGAATTTAATATTTTCTAATATTTTATCTCTGAATGATGTATCTCTTACTTCTTTTCATATCATTAAGTTACAGTTCTAAGCTTTTTAAATATTGATCCCAAATAGTGATTATTAGTTTCTTCTATAGGTATTATATTTATATATAGCTAGTTCTCACTTTTTCCTCCCTCCCTCCCTTTCTTCTTTGCTGTAGTGCTGAGGATGGAACTCAGAGCCTCACAAGCCAGTCAAGCACTCCAATACTGAGCTATGTGCCTAGATCTGGTATTTTACTTAATAATAAATGACGTCTTTTGAACATTATATTGTTTTTTATTCAGAGATTCATAATC